>PNEQ01038005.1:0-22587 GCA_003012365.1 Medauroidea extradentata
GGTGGCTCTATCTCTTATATTTTCTAGTATTTTTCGAAAAATGTTTAAAAAATTATTTTTTTCAACGTGGCGTAGCTCCCTTAATATTTACCACAGAATAGTGTTGGTTTATACACCCCACCTTATTTTCCATAACGAATCCCCTCCCGGACTTTGGCACATGAATTCTGGTCCACCCTGTATATATATATATATATATATATATATATATATATATATATATATATATATATATATATATATATATATATATATGTGTGTGTGTGTGTGTGTGTGTGTGTGTGTGTGTGTGTGAGAGAGATACAAACCAATTAATGTATTTCTTGAAACATAAGCGGTTGTGAATAAATATGTGTCTCACATTCCATATGACTTTGTTTACTTTCCCGTTCTCCCCGAGAGCTGGTATAGGTCGCTCGGGATACAGTAAGCACCAAAAATTTAACCTTTGACAAAATATAACCAGTCGTTACTGCATATAATTGAACATTAATTATAGTTGCCTTACTGTTTGCATGGTTGGCAGCGAACGTACGCAATATAGTTCCACGTATTTTCCTATTTAAATACAACCACACTGAAACAAAAGTAACAGAAATATTCATAATTGTAATTTATAAAAGAAATAATTGTTTATATATATATATATATATATATATATATATATATATATATATATATATATATATATATATATATATATATATATATATTCTTAATGACTTCCACATTCTATCTTACTGGCGCAAACATCAAGTGACGTGTCCACAAAGGTCAGACATATCCCGTCGTTAGCCGTTACGTGCGGAAAGACACGAATTAGCTGAAAATAGAACTTCAGCAGGGCTTTTTTGAGTGGTCACTTTATTCTGAACTGCACGGCTTTTTTGAGTGGTCACTTTATTCTGAACCGCTTATACAAAAATTATTAAAACAATTTGTACGTCACTTCTCAAAGAGTTAGTTATTATCTGACGTTGAGTCTCGAATGATGATGTTCACCCCTCTAGATATGTAATTAATATACAAACGAATCACAGTATCGCAAGCATCACAAATGGTAACAAACCAATAACAGTAATCCACAACCCGAGAGCTGGTGCTACAACAACAATGAAGAAGTTTACCTTGTCGCTTCTGTTACTACATATTTATTCTGTGACTTTGGTTTATAAATCGGGCAAATGTTTGGCATTATTACTATACAAGTCTAGTAGGTAATACCAGTATACATTTTACAGCATTCTATGAATGCATAGACGCACTACTACTGACGTGTGGGAGATAATTTTACCATGCCTTATTCATCCTAAATACTCGTGTATATCAGTATGGCAAATTTACAAATAATTGTTAACGTAAATTAACAAGTAATGTTTCACAGTGCACAATCGTGGTACAGACCACGGTCACAGAACAAGCTGCAAGTTTTTCAAAAGGCACGTAAATATTTTTGACATTTCCTGCTTTAAACGTTAGTATAATACACATGTTTACATTGTTAGATGGACAAATTAGTTAGGCCTACAAATTTATCATAAATTTGTTGGAAGACAAGAAATATTGTTTTATTTCTTATCCTCCAATAAATGTATGGTAATACGGAACACGAAATGTCAGAAATGTTGATACGGCTTCAGGAATACATGTAGAGGGGAAAATAATGTAAATTAAAAGTTGTCAGTGCTCCATTCCCCTTAACCTGGGAGTTAGGGCACTCTTACTATATGCTTCCTGGTTGTCAGTCATACAGCAGAGATCAATGCACTATCATTGGTAGGAAGATCCGGACCTAAGACAGCGGCAGGCGAAGTCAGGAACATCCTACAAACCAGTGCACAGAACTAGGGCGGTTATACTGGGTCGGTAACGCCCCAGGGCAACCCCGCCTCTGGCCAGTCTGCCGTGCAGGGGAGGCCATTACAGTCGCTCATCAACCAGGTAAGTGGGCGATTAAACAAATTCCTCCGTCCGTCCCAGTTCGCAACATTTCATTAAACGAACCAAACCTGAGTGGCGCAGTAGCGGATTGCCAGAGGCTACATGGCATGCCAAGTGCTGCAGTCATACTAAACAGACGTAATGTCAGCTGGAAATAGCAGTAAGGCCTGCCATTTGCACAATGACAGCAGTAACCTCAGGCGTTTATGGAAAGTAACCTGCTGGAATCTGGTAGTTACGTGACTGTGTTTTATAAATTACCAGGTGACGTATAAACGACTATGCTAGCACGTCAGGGATTTAAGATGGCGGACATTTAAAATAAGCCTCCGTGTGTTAGACCATGGCTGTTTTTAGTAGAAGGCTGGAGTCTTGAATGTGGCAACGCTGTATCGGAGGCCTGCTGCCGGTCGCTCATTGGCTGCCCTAGTCAGTGTAGACGTGTACACGCCACTAAAGCTGCATCTATACACATCGCAGAGACTAGGGTGGCCAAGAAGTGGCAGGCAGCAGGCCCCCGATGCAGTGTTGCCACATTCAACACTCCGGCCTTCTACTAAAAACGGTCATGGTTTAGTAAAGTATTTTACTAAATGCGACGAGAGTAGGATTATTTTATTTATATTACAAATAATATTCGTTTCGCACTTCCTTCTGCGACATCGTCAACACAGTTTATTAATTCTGTTTCACTTTAAGGGGCCCAAACTTATGGTATATGCTTTATTACTCAGTTACGTTACACGTGACATTAAACTACAGTAACTGTGGCTAGTATAGATGGTTTATCGTGGGAAAACTTGATTGTCTGCTGTGTTTTAACGTACGTTCAGCTTACCAGAAGATTATTGGCTATTGCATGTACGTAGATCAGTTACCCTATTTGACTGAGCCAATAATAATTCCGCTATTGTAATATTTGATGCATGTTATTGGTCTGCACGCAGCTACGTTGTGTCAGACGAACATCAGCCAATCATGCGTGTTGCAATTAACTACAGTGTTTTCAAGGATATGTTGGCACTAAATGTTTTCGCGATATACCGCACCTCCAGATGTATAGGGGCACAACTCAGAAAGTGGTTATTTTGAGGTTTTTTTTGCGCCATTTGGTTCCAATGCCACGTTTATAGCTTTGCTTCATGCTTACTGACAGGGTGTCTTTCCTCAGACACGTCTCATTTGATTACGCCAGTGGCGGATTTAGAAACATGGGGAGGGGGGGGGGGATTTATCTGATTTTATGGATTGTAAAAAATTCCAGCCGTCTCAAAAGCATGGCTGTTTATTGTTACAGGACATTAAAAATAACATATATACATAAGCAGGGCACGTTAAATATACTTGGGTCATCATAGAACAAAACTCCAGTTTTCTTGAGGAAACTGGACATATGGCTACATAATGTCGAACATGATTTGACGGGAGGGGAGCACTCAGCCCGGTAGCCCCCCTTCCTTAAATCCGCTCCCGGGCTATGGCGATCACAATAAAGTTACTGTGGCACCATACGGCTGTGATTGGCCAGTATAAGCCCAGGGCAAGTGAGAGTTTAAACACCCAATCACTGACCACGAAGCAGAACTACAGATGCGTAAATGTTGCAAAAACTTGTCGGTCTAAAATCGTAGCTATTCAACATGCATGTCACTTGTATGAGAGGAAACTGGTGTAGGAAGCGTTAATGAGACTCATTAACAAGGTATAAAGAGACGAGGGTGAAGTTAAAGATAACACGACTGCCATGCTCGAGCAGGGTTCCAACCCAGGACCTCTCGCACCGCTACGGTGACCTGCATGGTGGGGGGGGGGGGGCGGAGACTCCAGCTGGGATGTTGACGGCAAGGACCACCAGCAGCGATGACCCTGACTGGAGGTCAGAATATACTCGAGGACCTGGGGGCAGCGCGTGGACGCTAATCACCACCGCGACCACACTGTTCATTAACGACCAGCGAGCAGGTTGTGTTGGGAAGGTGGAAGGTTAGGGCAGGGCGCGGCACGGCGGGGTCACCTCTGTCAAGGTCACCAGGGTCACAACACTTCCCAGGGGGATCTCCTCCCCTGCTAGGATAGCTGCGGGCAGAGGTGGGGTGGTAGGTTTATGTAGCCGCACCGCACAGCGGGACTGGTTTTATAGTTCCCACCCTCCCTCCTCGCAGACTCACACGAGACTAGGAGACGTTCCTGGAATATTGTCCAGGGATGATGTCGTCCCTCATCCTGCACGTGCGTCGTCGCCAGATCGGCTTACAGTCGAGATCAACTGCGTCAACGAGCGATGAGGAGTGATTTACAGCGGGGAAATCTGACTGTTAGATTCCAATGTAGTACCTACGTGTCCTAAGTTATTATTAAGCTATTCCTGTTTTCACATTTAATCGGGCCGGTGGGAGCGCTGGCACGGAAATACTGACCGTTTGTTATTCACCAGTAATTATTTTAAAAGTTTCAAGTTACCACCGCCTAATCATATAAGGTAGCTATTGCTAGAGCGCTTCCAACACTAGTTTGGCACTAAAGGTAAGTGGGCTTAAGGCGTCCGCCTACCCCACGCTTCAAATGCGTTGCAGTGTGATCGCAAACAGGTTTTTTCTATGAAAGTATTCCACATGTGCCCATTGTGTCAACGTACGAAAAGAAAACAAACTTCTGACAAGGTCAGAACCTCATTGTATAGACGCCACGCTCATTCAAACCACTGTTTCTATGCCCTCCAACATGGCTAAAAACGGCCTTTTCAGACTTCCGTACTTCAAAATATACTAACAAGATGTATCCGAAACTCAGATTTCGACCTGCACTGAACTTAGTTGCAGACTTCCCACCAATAAAATTACAGTATATGGTCACCGCTTAATGTCCCATAGTGAAAACTGATCGGTCGGAAGCTTGCAACTCCGGGTCGCCTCAACGAGCCAAGCACTGAACCAGCGTGCAAGGTTCCCGCCGAATGGTTTTTACTATGGCTATATAGTTTTCTTGGTGGAAAGTATGTAGCAAAGTTCAGTGCAGGTCGCAATCTGAGTTTCATATACATTCTGTGAGTATATTTTTAAGTAAGTAAGGCAGTCTTAAAAGACAGTTTTTAGCCATCCTATATTACGACTCGTTGCTGTTTTGCCTTCCATACAAATAAGTTGAATGTTAACAAAAAATTACACACGTGAAATTTTGATTCGAAATCAGTCACCATACGCAACGAATCGCTCGGCCGCGAGACACTGTAGTTTCGTTAATGAACCAGTTTAGGACACGGGACGAAGAAAACAGCTGACTAAAGGAAGCCTGTATCTTATTTATTAACTTTTTCAGACATAACTTCATAGTCAGCAAAGATAACGGGACGTTTTTCTCTTCAGTCAACACTTCCAGCGACACTCAGCTGTCGAGTTTGTAGGGCGAGCGCATGACAATAATACGCCACACATTTCACAGCTATAAACAAAAGAACGGCTAAAGCTATTGAAGTGGGGTTGCTTTTAAAAACAGATTTAGCTCATTACGAACAAGTTACTCGCTTTCATCCCCCATCTAACTTGAATGGCAAAAAAGTTTCTCACTGACCAACTTTTTGATGTTTCAGTTAGTTAGAAAGCACACATAACGTTAGAAAAAGATTTCTGTACAACAAACGAAAATAAATTTAGCCTTCAGATTTATTCGATGGTGTCCAGATATACGAAATTATACACCATAAACACCTGGATACGATTTTGCTTTTAATTCGTAAGTTACGATGTAATATATTTCAGGATGCATGAAAACAGTACCAAGTTCAAAATATTTGTTTTTTAATTTTTTCAACCCCTTAAAATGGTGTAAATGATGAACCAATATCACCCGATGCGCGTTTCGATTCTATACAATATGCAAACATTTTTATATCGCAGTTACAGCGTGAAAATGTTAGGTTTGTTGGCAACAGCGCGCGGCGAAACAAGGACAGTGCCAACGGCAGTTACCATGTGTTGAAAAGAGAGAGCGAATGTCCTTAAGGGGCCCGCCTCGTTGCCTTAAAATCACACTGCAGCGTGTTTGAAGAATAAGTTTTACACGGAAACTAAAACACGTGTGTTCACGCCGTTTCTCTACGAAAAGAACACACACTTCAGACGACTGCCCTTAAGTACTTTCAAGGCAACACATGTATTATAAATCCATTTTAGGGCACGTCAAAATGGGTTAAAACGGGGTTTTCAGGCTGCTATAACGGAAAATATACTAGCCGAATACATGTGAAACCTCTTAAGGGTAGTGAATTGGACTTTAGTAAAGTGATTTCGTAAATAAAACAATAGGGTCACCACTTAAAGTCCCATAGGAAATTTGTTTTTTCGCGAAGACTGCACGCCTTAAGCGTAGAGGCGACACACCGTTGTATGGCCCATACGACGTCGCCCTTAGCACCATACCTCACTCACACAAACACTTGTGCCACGAGGCGGGCCCCTTAAAACCCTGTACTGTAATCTAAGCGTGAGACGCTCTGTACCTATGAAGTAGGACTGCATGCAATCTTGGAACCCCTCATTGCTGCAGCGCCTTTATATGTCAGAGCCGGTAAATATCTCCTGGCAGACCTTCACTAGTCACAGCTACCTGTCACCCGCCCACTCACACGACACAGTGTGACAACACGGATGTACACGTCGTATGGCGAGGAACGCCAAGTAGTGGGTGGCACAGGAAGGTGAGACCTACTTGCAGTAACCGGAACAAGTGTCGCGACTAGGTAGGACTCAGCTGCTGCTTCCAGGAACCTCGGTACGTAACCTGAGTACAGGCGGTCACTTTCAAGTAAGCACTACCCAACACTTCATATAATAATAATAATAATTTATTTTTTTAATTTATGGGGGATGTAGAAGTAAAGTTTTGAGAGTTGTGAAACGTATACAGTAGCAGGGCGTCATTTCCATTTCCTTTGGAGGGGGGGGGGGGGAGCAAGATGTTTTTTTGTGACAGTAACCTTGGTGCATATTTTTTAAAATTAATTAAGCATGTATAAATTAGAAACTTTAACAATAAAAATTCGGTTTTATGTGCCTATATACGTTAGTATTAATTAAATAACAAAATGCACATAAAATTTATACTAATTTCTTTATAAATCCAGGAGGGAATTTGAACCCCCCCCCCTCCTGCCACCCTAAATGACGCCACTGTACACTGGTTGTTAGCTACATGGAAGTTTTCGTATTTAAAATAGTAAATATGGCGGCATTATAGCTTACAGAAAATTGTAAGCAGTGTTCAGTTTATACTGAACAGCCAATAACAGCTAGTCACCTCCTTGGTGAGAATACACTGCGACCTGTAACACTGCGGCGTATCGCACTTGTCAAGCAAACTTGCTGCAACTTTTGACGACGTTGCTCGTTATAACAACGCCAAGTTGCTTAGCGAGTATCGGATGTATCGATTTATTTTTATAAATAAATATCCTCAAACAAATATTTTTTTGCGTACAAAAATTCTCGGTAACTAATTAAAATGTACAGGCAGAAACAGAAAAAAATTTTCTCGGATTCATTTGAGAACAAGTTACATTTCGAAGTTATAATCGTGTGAGTTATTTTTGTTATTGGGTCATTATTTATTAAACTTGTTCTTGGGAACTCTGAACCATTAACAGACCTGCACGAGAATATTCACTGCGCGATAACATTCATAGAGACAATAATTTTTGGTGAAAATAGTTATGCAACATTTCGTTTTTGTGCCTCGCTTGCATCTATGCCTCATGGTCAGTGATTGGCTGTTTTTATCTCTCAACATATGTGGGATCGACCCGCAAATCACAGATGGTTGGTGTCGCAGTGACGTTATTCTCATTGGCACAGTCAAATGAGTGACGCCTCTACACGAATGCAGCCAACTACGTACCAGAGCTGCAGATGTGAACGTGAGACATTGAAACTAAATGTTGCACAACTATTTTCACCAAAAATAACTGCCTCTAATAATTCACAGTAGCAGCAGCTAAAGTAAAAGTAGCTGAGGACATAGTGTATACAGGACTGTGGAGTTTAGCCTGCAGGTATTTCCGGGTCTGTATGTACGGGCATAATGTTTCAGGGGAACGTACACCGCGTGTCCTGGCTTGTATATGTTTTTTAAACTAAAATACATAATTAGGGAAGAACAAGACCGAAGTATCTCAGTCCTTGTAACGCGATCTTTAGTTCCGAGTGTAGTGCCGAGCTGAGCTACTTTTTACTTAGTCAGTCTCACTCCTACGTGTTGATGTATTGGTTTTCATTGCCTATTTTTGTTTCACGACCGGTGATGACAAAACTCAAATGAAAACATATCTATTGATTTTACCTTTCAGTAGACGTATAACAAGTGAAATAGGGACTTCTAATTATGACTTTTCTTTATAAATGTTAACACAAATGATAATTTTTGTAAACGTTAACAAAAAAATACATAATTATAAGTTCATTTTTCACTTCCTTTGTGTACTGAAAGGTAAAAGCAGTAGCTACGTTACCATTGTGGTACTTATGTAATTGTCGGTCGTGAAACAAAAATAGGCAAGGAAAGCCAATAAATTAACACACAGGAGGTAGACTGACTCTTAAAGAGTGAGTTTAGAAAGTATATTTTTTTAGAACTCCGCAATTAAATTCGCATAAAATTTCCAACCATAATGTATATTGTGTCTGCAAAGTTTAAGTGTTTTAGTAAGTAATTCTAATAATTATAACACTTTGCTTCGTAGTTACACTGTTCTGCGGATTTTTCAGGCCCTTGTAAAGAGAGGGGCTAGATAAGACACTTGCATTACGTATGAAAATAGTCTTCTTCTGTGCTACTCTCAGTCAATATAAATCAACGCCAGCCAGATGGTCGGCTTGATCTCGGAGGCTAATAGGCAAAGTCGTGTTGCGCGTGCGTAAGGTAGGTCAGTAATTGGTTATAAGGTCACCGTAGCTTCTATAAGCAGGTCTCTCAACTGGCGCCAGTCTTAACCTCGAGGACTCGCCTTAAAAGAATACAATCAGCACTCCAGTATCGTTTACCGCACACACCTAAGAAGGTAAGAACAGACAAGAAGTGTATGCATGACACTCGTGTCTCGGGAGCATAAAAGTGACTCTTTGTTCGGCAATGATCGGGGAACTTCGGCAAAATTCGAGCCGCCACACCTCACGCATCTCGTTCTGCTCAGATATGAGATAAAAATACAGATGGAGCATTATCAGCATAGGCCAAGCTGACTTTGTTTATTCAGGTTGCAATATGACGGAGTGCAATCAGCTGTTCCTGTATGTGCATTGAGAAGTGAGGTTATGGTTGGCCAACCTACAGTCGCATTATACAGGTTGCTATGGTAATAAACAATATTATTCAGTTACCATCATGGCAGATGGGCTCTTCCCCCTTCCATCACAAGGCTTCATACCCCTCGCCATAGAACATAATTTATGCTCCATACGTATGTTTCTCTAATCTCTGGTTCTGCTCAGTCCTCTTCCCTTCTCCTTCCTTTCCTTCTCTCCTGTGCCAATTTGATTAGGTTAGCTTAAATGTCAAAACATGTTTGCTTTGTAGGATGGTCTTGTAGGTTATGAAAATGCATTAGGCCTAGTTGTTATTGTAATTTTGGTGTGTATAACTAAACCAAACTAGCCCCTTGTTGTAACGTCCTTGCACATCGAAAACGAAAATTATTTTAAGGCGGCCGCCTGCCTTCCTAGTAAACAGCGTGCTAGCAAAACTATTTTTTCTACAAAAAAAAAGTAAACGTGTTTCTAATGTATGCATTAACGAAAATAGACCCTTTGAACGATGTTGGAATGATGGTTACTAAACATCAAACGGATTTTTAGTCTATTATATGTAAATAACTATTCAAGATAAATAAGTGTATTGGACTTTGTTTAAAAGTTTAAATCTGTGGTCACCAGTGAAAGTGTCAGTCAGGCGAGTGATCTACGATACCACAGCATGTTGTTTCAGTGTCTTGCTGTAGAGGCGATACCGCACCAGATGAGCCGGTCAACATCGCCCTTGGCGCCGTGCCTCACTCACACAAACACACGGCCAGTAGACGGGCGTAATGTCTGTTATGTGCTGCGCCGACCCTGCAAGATAAAATGCAGGGTGTGTGGAACATACTATATATACGAGCCGCACCCTGAGCCGTAGGAAGACGAGCAGGGAAGTAAAATGGCGGGCTGCAATGTGAAACGTGACTGGAGATTTGCCGCGCCGCGTCGCGCTCTGAACAAAACACTCGGCCACAGTCGCCAGAGATGACGACGTGACTCCAGATAACACCGTGTATTTCCTCTCTCTTTCTTTAATTAACGAGGCGAATGAATTGTAGTGTTTGAACTGCGCGCACACACACACACACTCGCCCGAGGAAAGGTCAAGTGTAAGGTGTGACCATACAGGGTGTCATGGACAATATGGCAACACAGCACTCAGTGGCGTAGCTAGGCAGTGTTCCAAGGTGTGCGACTATACGCTTTGAGCAGCTGTGTTGTTGCAGAGACCAAGGTGTGTATATATTAAGAGTGTGTGGTGGATAAGTAAATGCTGGAAACATCAATTGATTTCTACGCTTTTTTCGAAACCAATATGGATAAAATACTCGATGACAATAATAGATAATGGTATTTGCCAACTTTACGAGCAAATATTTATCCAAAATTATTAAATCGTTACGCGTGATCTCTTGCGCCGCAGTTACATGCACGAGTTTCCGGCGTCAGAGATTGTGCCTCAGAAGTTCGCAACACTGGACACAATTTTCTTTAATTCGTTGGCTAAAACTATTGTGTAGGATTGCTGTTGTTTAACTTTCGCAAAAAGGCTTTAAGCAACCTACAGTTATGGATTAAAGGGCGATGTGGCGCGGTATCTCCTCTACAGCAAGACATTGAAACAACGTGCAGTGGTATCGTAGATCACTCGCCTGACTGACACCTTCAGTGCTGACCCCGTCTTTTTATTGGTGTAAAGTTCTAAGTAAAGTCCAATACACCTCTCTATTGTAGTTTCACACAAATCCCTTCAGTAGTTGTTTGGATATGATAGATTGAAAAAGCCGTTTTTAGTCATTTTGAGGGGCTCTGAATCTGTCTAACTAACGTGATGTTTTGAAACTACTATTCCGAGGTCGTTTGAAGTGTGTGTTCTTTTCGTAAGTACACACATTAGAAACACGTTTAGTAGTTTCTTAGATAAAAGCGTTCTGCTAGCACGCTGCAACGCCAGCTACAAGGCAGGCAGGCGGGCGCCTTAAGCAGTGTCCCTAATATTGTTTATGAAACTGCGTAATAAAGTCTAGCGCGAGTTTCTCTAATTTTGTTTTACGATTCCAGTTGGTATTTTCTACGTGACAGCAGTCTGAAGAAAAAAAGTTTTTGTTGCTATTTTGAGGTGGCAGGAAACCGTGTTTCTAAGCATGATATCTAAAAAACAAAACTATAGAAGCATAGTTTTAAATATGTGTTTTTTCGTATATAAAGATATCGAATGCACGTTTAGTAGTATCCCTTAAAAGACTTTCTCCTAAGACACTGCACCAACATTCATACGCAAGCTGTATAGTAGGCCTACTCTTAACCACAAAGGATGCAGTTCTGCGTAGGATCCGAAAATTCAGGGATCCAAAGAAAATAACACGAATTCGGAAACAACCTGTATTTGTCACGCCAAGATCTACATTAATATTCGTATCAACACATATTTGTTCACATGAAAAATAAATAAATGTTATACTATTTTGTTTGCACACAATTAAAAAAGTCTATTAAAAGAATATTCTTAATTTGTCACTTCTTACAGGACGATATCCATTAAACTAATACAAACAATAAGTTATAGGCCCTAACATATTCTAAAATAGTGGATTAAAATTTTATAAACTAGGTAGTGTAAATAGCCAGTGTGAAAAATACCACTGCATTACTAAAAAAAATTACTTCAAATACGACGCGCCCCAAGCCAATAAAATTTTTTCAACGAATAAAATAACTTGTCGAAGTTATAATGCTCAGTTTTTTATTATTTTGTTATACGCAAACAGTTTTAAATAAGATGTAAACTAATATTGCGGAATAGTTGTTGTTCCTCTAGGTCAATAAATGTATAGCGAACATAATATCCAACTTGGGCACGTGGTCGAGTTATGACCCTAAATAGTGAAAAAGAACGCGACTGGTAGCAACAACACGAAAGAAGGGCTTTGTTTATAGTGTACAGTTTTTGTTGTCATCTTGTAGCATTTTGTCTACAGGTTTAGATAGTCAAGACATAATTTAGTAGAATTGGTTACCTTATTACTTAGAACCCTAGTGTAAATTTAACGCAAAAATGTTAAAGAGCACATACGTACGTCGATTTGGTTCTACAAGAAATTTTTTTTATTCACGCCCTAAAACAAATATCAAGGAAATTCAGCATGATTAGTGAAAGGGGCTCTTAAATCGGAATCGCGGCTGACCTACCCTACCTTCGTGAGCGTTCGAAAACGTGTCATGTTTATCTGGGCTGCATTCTTGGAGTGTATGTACACAGTGAGGAGAAGCAATGCGCCCAGGCGTGGTGCGGTATATAAGTGACGTGTCCTACGCTTCATACAGGATGTCTAGAAACAACCACATATTTAGCTCACCACGCGGATCCTGACCTAAATTGCAGACGATAATGTTAGTGGCAAATTGTTTTACGATGACATTCGACGTGCACAATGTTGCAACACTGCACGCAGTAATCCCCGTCTGGTGCTCCGGGTCCAGATGTTATGTTACGCACCTATGTTACGTCAAGTAAACGTGGCCACATGTTAGGACTGCTCGGGATTTGAACCCGCGCCCATAATATGCAGGTCACAACAGTAGTAGTAAGATAAGTTAGGTAACTGTGGAGAGCAAGAGTGGACTAACTACAGTGCTATCAGTGGCGTCGCGTGGAGTGTTCCAAGGTGTGCGGTGACCAGCAGTGACTATACACAACACTGAGTTGTCTGAGGAACCATTTGACTTGTATGGTGAGCAACACTCCAAAGTCAGTTGAGTATGCGTAGGATAGTTTATTCTAACACGTAGGTCATTGAATTCGCGACATTTTTCTGCCCCTACCTTAAGAGAGCGTGGTACATAATTCGACGCTAAAAGCATTAACCTATGACTGTAGGTTTCTTGAAGCCAATTTGCGAAAATTAAACAATTGCAATCCTAGACAATTGTTTTAGCCAACGTTTTAAACAATATTGTTTCCAGTGTTACAATCTCCTGATGCGAAATCTCTGACGCCGGAAGCTCGTACATTTAACTGCGTAGCAAATTAGTAATTCAGGAAACATATTTACTCATAATGCTGGCAAATACCATTGTCTAGGATTGTCATTGAGTATTTTATCCATACTGGCTTCGAAAAAAAAGCGTAGAAATCAACTGATGTTTTAAGCGTTTGTTTATGTACCACGCACTCTTAAACTCCTGTTGGAACAAGCCAACGCCTGAAACACTGCACGCCGTTTTCCCGCCCTGCGCATAAAGGCGACAGGGTTGTTGAATCACTAGGCAATATAGTTCTTATCGCCTGTCGTACCACAGACGCGGCGTCTAGCGCCTGCTGCTAGGCTCTCAAGGCAGAATAGGTGCTGATTTGCTGGCAACTCTGCAACCAGCGATACACGAGAACATCTCACTGGATTGTAGCAAGAAATGTAAGCGCATCGCGCGGCTTCAACGATTCAAATTCCATAAGAAGGAGAAAAACCTAATCGTTGCAAATAGCATTCATTAACGATAAGTTCTTCACGTCGATATCAAATGTCAAATAAAAAAAATATAGGCTTAATTTAAGTCCATTAATTTGCAAAGCAGTTCAATAATAACTTATTTGTTAAGAATTCTTCCACAGCAAATTTTGCTCGTAAAAAGAGAGTGCACTATAATATATAGTTCTGTACTATTTCATGAATACCGGTACAATCCAGTACTTCCGTATATTATGTGTGTTAAACAAAAACTTAATTTTGGCCGCATTAAACAAAGTTTTATATCTGAATGCACGTTTAAAAATGTATCGTCCGAATCCCAGTTCAAACAAACGACTATCGCATGGGTGCAAGGATGCTGGCCACTCACCCTCGAGACAAGGATGAGTGGAAGAGTGCATTTGGATCATCGGTAGGATTCGGAAACCAATTAAAAATGGCTACGTCCTTCATTATGCACTTTTCAAGGACGCGAGGCTGCGAAGGACGTTTCAAGACACTATTCGGAAATTGCCATTGTTTAGTATCTTTCGAATATATCATCGTTGAAAAGGTGTAAGAAATAAAAATAAAATTATGATAGAAATGTCAACTGGAATACCAAACGTAAAGGTAGCCCTAATCCAAGGGAATAAACGATGCCGATTTAGTAAGCTAATATTTTTATAACAGTAACACCGTACTTTAGTGTAATCTCTGGCACCAATATTTTGACTCCATATATAACATAGGTCAATCAAGTTCATCGTAAAGTCGTTATTCTATTTGCTCAGCTAGATAACAGATAAAAATAGTTAAGAACTCCGCCTAGTTAGCTTGCATAAACATATAGGCCTAAGCGGGGAATAAGTGTTAAAATTAATTACTTCTGAATGGTTGACGACTGTCTCAAACAAAACGATCTAACGTGACGTGCATAAGTATTTTTGGTATGGAATGATTTTTTTACATACTCTATATTTTTTGTGATATCAGGTATTAAAATATTTACCTTATTAAATTTTATCAACTGAGAAATAATTAAATTTAACTCTTAATTCCTCATTTAGCTCCGTCGTTGCAATACTGGTAAAGTGAGTACTTGGACACCATTCTTCAGCTATATTTGCTGCTAATTTATGTCTTTCCGGCGCATGTAAATAGAAACACTATAAATGTTTGTATTTACATTCGACAATGTTGTTCACTCATTTAAATGTCGGGTTGAGAAAGCTAGCGTGCAGCCGGACAACACAAGACGCAGGGCTTGAAGGCCAAGGCCACAGCATCCCTGGTCCAGCAGAGAGTGACTCACTCACCTGTGTCTGCGGAGCTAGGCCAGAGGCTGGCCGCGGCACTGCCTGAGGGCATCTCGCCCTGCTACTTGTCTGTGTGCTCCATATCCTGTCCTCCAGTGCAACTGTCACCAGTCAGGTCACCCGTACACACGCACTACGACACACGATGACACCTCGCTGGTCCGCGCACAACGTAACTCGACAACGACGCTGCCGTGACTGACTCTCGCCCTGAGTGATAGCGCGCTGCGGGCTGCATGCCACTCAAGCCTGCCCCCTCCCCTCCAGGCGCCGGGAGGGGAAGACACGAGGGGAGGGGATGACTGCTCCGGGCCGTGTCCCCCTCCCCTCCATGCATATAACAACCCACTTCCCTCGGCCTGCTACGAGCATGTTTGGGTTTCTGGCCGCGCATGCGACGAGCATCCAGAATGAGGTTTAAAAGCCCATCAAGCCTTGATGTATCGCGCCTACGAGGAAGAGGGAGAGAAGACAGGGACTTAGGGGGGCTTATGGCGTGGATCACGGGGGGAGGCGCCTCCGACGGTTTTTGGCGACTGGATTAAAACGGACGTGGTGAGATCTCATTCTGACATTCTAAAGTATTGGATGTGCGAATGAAGTAATGTGTCGTCAACATGCTAGTTTCGTGACTAAGACGTTGTTTAAGTCATCTTATTAATTGTCTTCAAGGCGTTCGTCGGAGAACGCCATAACCTTCTTATTTTATTAACTTCTCTGGATAAAAGTTCATTTGTCAAATAAAAACCAGGTAAACGTTTATTTACAGCAGCACTGTATTTTCATGGCAATCGACCTAGAAGTTGAAGATCTGCAGCGCTACCAAGTGGCGAGTAGTGAATAAAACGGGTAGAATAAAAACTATATCCATGAAAGTTCATGTACGTGCCAAGTTTCATGGTGATCGGTCAAACGGTGTCGTAATTAATCGATCTTGTACACACACGTATACCTTTATATAATATACGTGTGTGTGCGTGTGTGCTGTGTGCACAAGAGAATGGTCTAACTGCAAAAAAAAAAATCAGACATATAATAAAGAATTACGCCTACAAAGATAGGTAAGGAAATAGAAAATAATTGAATGTGAACATTTAAGGGCTTGTTCCCGAGTTTTTTTACAGACTGGTGCCAATAACTCAAATATTTTTTAACCGAAATTTTTGAAAAAAAAAAATTGAGTCAATGTGCAATCACACGATGCACAATACTGTGAACGCGTTTTTTTTTAAATAATGTACCATTCGCCAGCAAAAAAATAATTTCCTTCATTTTTGCTTATTTTCACGACGATAAACGTGGTACTTTGGGTAATGAAATCGAAAAAACAGTTTAGTATAATTCTACAATATAACATATAAGTGTCAAAACTGTGCAGCGAAATTTTGACATGAGTATTAGGTAGCAATAAAAAAAAATTTGTGAAATCACTGCAAAACTTCGTAACAAGGCCGTAATTAGCATATATTTAATAACGACTGGCAACTACAGCCTGAGCAACAAGACATGCGCTGCTGCTTCTAACACGTAAACTTCGTACCTGTATTATTGTATTGTCCAGAGATTTCTTTCTTTAAATTTGTATTCTGCCTATACTTCTTTATAGCACACTTGACAGACCCCCTCCTCCTCCGCGTTTCTAAGCTGATTGCTCGCATATATTTGACACCGTTAATTACTCTTTCTTGCCTTTAAATGTACGAAGCAAGTTGACAAATGAGATCACACTGCAAAGAGGATGTATTTATATGAGTCACAGAAATGTTATATTGTACTGAAAGTAAGCCAAGAAGCTAGTCAATATTTGATGTGACAGTGTAATAAAGTAGAAAGAAGCGACTGTCCTTTGTTGTCAGTCAGCAGTAATCAGCTACTTACCAGTGATATCCAAGCAGTCGCGTCATAGTTTGTATGACTCACTATGTATCTAGCCTAGACGTATAACTATGTGCGGCAAAATACTTGCGAATAGAAGGCACGTCGTACCAGTTAGCTGTGTTCCTATTAGAATTGAATTAACGTTAACATCTTGTCTTCATTTGACTTACCAAGTACCACGCCTATATACCAGCTGGTTAATTGATTGCTATAGGAGGTGAGGGATAAAGTGAGCGCTCACACGAGCCCTGATAAAGTTCTATTTTCAGCCAATTCGTATCTTTCCGAGCGTAACGGTTAATGACGGGAATTGTCTAACCTCTCAGGACACGTCACTTGATGTTTGCGCGTATAAGATAAATTGTGTAGTCAGTATGAATCGATACAGTTTAATAAGAAAAGTTTATTAATTATATAAAATACAGTTATGTCGATTTCGGTTGATTTTGTTTTTGTATAGCTGTATTTAAATAGGAAACACACGGAACTATATCGCGTAATTTCGCTGCCAACCATACAATCAGTAAGAGGACTATACGTAATGTTGAACTGCATGCAGTAACGACTAGTGATATTTTTCAAAGGTTAACATTTTTGTGCTCACTTTATCCCGAATGACCTATAAACGGACCTACCTATCTATGTAGCCAGACATCCGAGCCATCATAAAGTAACGTCTAAGGATGGTCTCTCACATGAAGGTATTCGCGGCATTTGATGTGCAACGTAGGGCGCGATAAGGGCGTCACTGTCACGAGTGCACATACCCTGCTGCAACTTTGTGCAAGGCGTGTGGAGTGAAGTGTGTATGTATCAACATTGACAAGTCTTCTATTGTTGTTTCGTCTGTATCCATGTTGAGGGACAACAGCAGACGTTAGCAATGTTTCAGGGTTCCCAAATAACCGTGGTTTAAGTGTTTTCTTGTTTAGATTTATGTACTGAAATTGTATGACATATTCTTGCTAACTGTTACTTGAAACTCACATCAGTACAACTCGATCTTCTAGAAGGTGTTGCCTGCGCTAGAACCCAGGTGCGAACAATGTCAGGGATTTACATTTTAAAATATTTTCTGCGTGGTTCGTCAACAAATTAGTACTTTCATAATTTAAAAAAACCTTTACTCATATATGTTCGCACATTTTGATTCTTGTAGCAATATTATCTACTTGTCAATGCAGAAAGTGGCTTTCACTTAAAAGATATGTCAAGAAAAATGGCTGGGCTCCTCCGGAAGAAATTTAACACGTAAATCCCTATCCTCGAGGCTAAGAATGTTTCGCGAAAATTTTGCCCCAGTTTGTTTCAGTGCCTTATGTGCACTTCTGTAGCTCTGCTTCGTGGTTATTGGCAACGTGTCTGTGTGAAGAGCCGTATCTTATTTGACTGAGCCAACCACAATAAGGTTACTGCAACAACACACATCTGTTATTTTCCAGTAGAACGCTTCGACACGTGAGTTAAAACACCCAATCATCGACTAGGAAACACAACTGCAGGTGTGCACGTACAGCAATGAAACAAACTAGGGCAACATTATTTTCCGTCCTACCTTTATAACCTCGACCATGAACATCGTCCCGGCCCTGTTCAAACGGGAAACTACTCAAAATTCCCAGATTTGAGTAAAATGGATTTTGAAATATTTCCATTTCGCCGAAAAATCTGATGATGAACATATTTTATTGGTGTTAATTTGACGAAAAAGTACAGAGGCTACTAGTAAAGGTGTTTAAATAGTTAATAATCTGACTTTCCTGAAATTATCACACTTAAAAATAAAATAAATAAAATTTTTTAGCTGTTCACTGGCAATCAGTGCCACGTTATGAAAACAAGGTAATTTACATGTTGTTTTTATTTTCAACTGGGCAGAGTGTACTTCTCTCTGTGTGTTAGTGAGCCAAATTCAAACATGCAGTTTTTGAGTTGTTTCCCTTTTGTGCTGTGCCATTAATAATAATAATAATAATAATAAATATCGTGTGGGGAGTGTGCTCAAGGGCAGGGTATCGGGCCCCCGGTGCAGACTTCTGATTGGTGTGACCTCCCCCCCCCCATATATTTATGATGAAGCTGCCATATAGACATGGGCGTTCGTTAAACTCTTTCATACACGAATAAATACGTTATTCAACTACTTCAAAAACCAAATTATAGAAAAGTACATTACAAGACATGCTATATAAAAATAAGAGGAGAATGTAAGATGGGGTAGCGAGACAAGACTTGGTGCAACGAAGTTTGCGTGTACTTGCTAAATAAAAATAAATAAATAAAATCATGAACGCAAAAAATAATATTCCAGTACACGTACTAAGAGACGGGAAATTATTAAAGTCCGTCAGTAGGTGCTTAATTAAAATAAAACAAATATAATAAATATGTATTTTTAACGGTGAGCTGGAACTCCGTCTTGTACCCACTGACGAGACATAAAAATCAGATAACTCCGTCTTTCTTCGACAGTACTAATTAAGACATTTTTCTAAAACTTGAAACCAGTCATTAAGTCATAAATTACGAGCCGCCGGCCGGCGAGTTTACTGCCCCGAGAGGCGGTCGAATTCGCGAGCGAGCTGCGCGGCTTTTCATTTCTGGTTATAATGCGGCGACGGTAAAGAGAGTATAAAGACCGTTACTGCCGTCGAGTCGAAGAAAATAATGAGGTTTCATGTGAGGACATTATCTGTATGTAATCTGCGTAATGATTTCCATTTGCAACGACTTGCGTTAACTCCCACGTGAGAGCTAATTTAACGGCGTTATAAATGACGTCAGTCATGGACTATAAGTTTTTGGAACTACACTTTGATGATGGACTCATTAACTATTTTACTTTCTTATTTTTTATATATATTTTTTCCTTTGCATGCCCGTCTCATAAAAGCGCAGGGTCTATGAGTGAGAAAAAAATGTTCTGGTCCGTTGTTTGCCCTAAAGTTGCTTGCCATACAAGTTTCTATTCTCTAGAATTAGATTAGGTTAAGTGAGGTTATTCTGTGCTTGGTTAGATTAGTTTATATTGGTTTAGCTTATGTTAGACTAGGCTAAGTTTGTTTAGATTGTATTTTGTTACTTCTTCATGTCTGAGTCAAATGTTAAATGTGAAATATCTGTTGGTCATAGACAAGAAAAGCTTGAGAATATGTAATCAAATACAGGATGTTACTGAACAACACCGACAAACTCCGGCAGGTGATTCCTTATGAAAAAACAAGCAGAAATTATACTTCACATTTTCGCCTACATTTGATATTAAAGGGCGTAATGATGACTCTGAATACCAAAATTTATAATCGTATTTCCCCAAAATATCGGAAACAAAAAAAAACAAAAGATAAAATATTTTCATCATTGATTAATGTTGTTGGGACCTTCAAACCAACAGCAAAAACTACTTGATACCTTCCACCCTTATGAAAATAATATGGGTGGCTACCCTATAATTGCTTACAACTATTTTACCTTCAGGATTTCCGAACATTTGAAGATGGTTTATTGAGAAATGAGACCTGTGTAACAAACAAGGTCTTCTTGATACAACTGTATAGGACATACCGTTTATGCTCAAAACACATCTGAATATTCGCGCAGACATACAGAGCCTAGAGCATAGGCAATCCTGCGTACATCTGTGTGATGTGTGCAGCGTACAGACGACGGTGGACATTCACTGTAAACAACAAGTACACTACTGTTCAAGTCGCAGATCAGTTTGTTGCTAGCATTCTGCGTACATATCGTAGCAGTTGTGAACGAAAATGGTAGGTCCCAGGCAGTTGAATAATGTGCAAATTATATTGTATTCGTCATACTGATAATAAACCAAACACGAATAACTTCATGAGGTAATACTTGAAAAATAAAAAAAAATAGCACAGTGTCGGTATTAATATGTTGTCTCTATAGCATGCCATCTCCCAAAAATAAGGATTTTAAAAGTAATTGATTTGTATAAACGTTACGATCCCCACACGATGCAGCAATAAATAAAACTTTGGAAAAGTTGGAGGTCATGATATTCACTTAATTTGTAACATAGGTGTCATTGCAAACTCAAAAACAGTTCAGAGAGCTTAGTCTTGTCGAAATAAACAGTTTACGCCAAACTCCTTAAAAAGTAGCATGCATGCGTAACAGATAGTGTGTGTCGAGCCGTGTAGGCTTCTTGCAATACACATGCAGAAGTAGTTGTGCGGGTTGCGATCGTGGGTCAGATGCATTAAAAAACAAAGTACTACGTGATAGCAATGCATACCACTGTACTGTGTACAAGTATTGAAATTAAACAAATAAAGACGTTCAGAGCCACAAAAACAACAAACGTAAATGCGTTTTTATGACTCTAGAATCAGCAACATGCATAAAGGATTTCTTGTAGGAATACTGCCAGATTGAATGAAGAGATTAGGATGGTACGTAACATTTAAGATTATGAGAGCCGAAGAGGGTGACATGGGGTGAACACGGAGCTGCACTGGGAATGGAGGACAAGGAAAGTGGGAGATCCACGATAAAAGTCGCCGGCCAACGTCATCGTACCGGCACGATTCCCACTTTAGAACATTGACGTGACACCCGGCGGTAATCAAAACCGTATCGCCTTGTAGGGAGACAAGCATCGTGACCATTAGACCGTTGTTGCCGTTGTAGCTGCCATACTTTGGAGAAACTACATTGATACCGGTACTGTGCTATTATTTTTACTTTTCAATTATTATGTCTTGAAGTTATTCGTGTTTGATTTATTATCAGCATGACGAATACATTACCATTTGCACATGTTTCGGCTGCCTGGGACCTACCATTTTCGTTCACAACTGCTACGATATGTACGCAGAATGCTAGCAACAAACTGATCTGCGACTTTAACAGTATTGTTCTTGTTTATAGTGAATGTCTACCATCGTCAGTACGCTGCACACATCACACGGATGTTCGCAGGATTGCCTATGCTCTAGGCTCTGTATGTCTGCGTGAATATTCAGATGTGTTTTGAGCATAAACGGTATGTCCTAGACAGTTGCAACAAGAGGACCTTTTTTGTTACACAGGTCTCATTTCTCATTAAACTATCTTCAAATGTTCGAAAATTTTGACGGTAAAAAAGTTGTACGCAAATATAAAGTAGCCACCCTTGTTATTTTCATAAGGGTGGAAGGTTCCAAGGTATGTTTGCTGTTGGTTTGAAGGTCCCAATAGCATTAATCAATGCTGAAAAAATTGTTTTTTAATGATATTTAGTTTATGATATTTTGGGGGAAATACGATTATATATTTTGATATTCAGAGTCTCATTACTCCCTTAATGTTAAGTTTAGGCGAAAAATGCAAAGGATAATTTCTGCTTGTTTTTTATATAAGGAGTCACCTGCCGGAGTATGTCAGTGTTGTTCAGTAACATTCCGTATACCGTCGTTTGCTCTAAAATTAATTTTTTGCATTAATCTCATTTTCTCTTATCTAGAGGCGTTTGCGCTAACGTCGTTTACCATGGAAGCGTTTGTCCTAAACGCGTTGTTCAAGTGGGGAAAAAACATAATTTTATATTTGTATGAAATAGTGTTAGTTTTGTACACATTACTTGAGAGTACATATACCTCTAACGGAAAAAAATTAGCTCATCTAGTTTTCCCGTAATGGCACTTCAAAGTCAAAATTTGCGTATTTTTACTTCATACAAAACTTGGAAACCAGTTAACATAAAGAAATGAA
>PNEQ01038006.1:0-22594 GCA_003012365.1 Medauroidea extradentata
CGATCAAACACGGGATGCAGGCATAACCACCACAATTAAAAATTTCCTTTCTGTAGCTACGTACGAAAAGCAGGCTTACAAAGCAGCTGGATGGTGTGACAAAGACGACTTTAAGCTAAAAATAAATCCCGGAGGGTTATACGAAGCGGTACTTCCATTAAGTATGTTACTAGGCTTCGCTGAAGATTATAGACGTGTTTTTGTGAACGCTAAACAGGAAATAGTTTTACTTTTATCAAATTCATCTACGAACGCAGTGTATCGTATAGGAGACATTGCAGAAGCTGTAACATTGGAATTAAATACTGTAGAATGGCTGATGCCGCACATAATTGTAAATACTCGTGAACTTGTTAGACTGTTGAGACATATTGGAAAAGGGAAAGATCTCGACATTCCCTTTAGGTCTTGGAGATTGGAAACCTATCCCTTATTGCCACAATCACAAAAGATAGTTTGGAATGTGAAAACGAGTTTTCCAAGTGAAAAGCCTAGGTTCGTTATAATTGGTTTTCAAACAGATCGCCACAACAGTGTAACGCAAAATAGGTCCGAATTCGATTCGTGTAACATTATAAACATAAAACTATTTCTAAACAGCGAATGCTATCCTTATTCAGATTTAAATATTAATTTCACAAATGGTGAATATTTAGTGGTTTACGACATGTATAAGGCGTTTCAACAATCGTACTATGGTCGCAATCCCTCACCTATTTTGTCGCCTGACGAGTATGCGACTTAGGCTCCTTTGTTTATGTTCGACGTATCTAAACAGAACGATTCTATCACTTCTAACGTTATCGACTCGCGTGTAGAAATAACAGCCAATGCAAACATTCCGGCCAATACACATGCTTTCGCCTTGATTATACATGACAGGTTGGTGTCCTATATTCCCAGAGACAAATCAGTAAATATACTGACATAATTTCCACTCAGTTTCATGCAAGACGTTAAATGAGAAGCATGTATTCCAATGTTCAAGGTTTCCAGTCTCAACACAGATTTGTCATCAAGGAATTAACCCTAGTATCCTTCAATTGTTATGCAAATACATTCCTGTTTAAACAGCCCTTCGAATGGCAATTTCTGCAAGATAAATATAAGCGCACTAATAATTGGTTAATACGGAATTATCACGGTATATCTTGGAAAGAAGGAAGTATTAGCTATTATGAATTACCTTCTGTCTTAAATCAGTATGTCGGAAACAAAACAATTCATGTGAGTGGCGTAGATCAAAAGAAAATTCTTAGTGATTTATGTAAGAATAATATAATTGATGTACAGAGCGTTTATGGTTGTCCTTCATTTAAAAAATTACGTAAACAGTATGGCGATCACTACACGTTTTCTAGCTCGAGACAGAATGCTGAGAATTTATACAAGTGGTGTGTTGATGCAATAGTTTAAAACTAGAAATGACGCATGTCATTACGTCGTCGAATAATATGTGTATATAAGGTGCGTTGCAGAGGTTTGAGTCAGTTCAGTTCGCGACAATGGCTTGTCTGTTTAACCCGCTCGAAGAGTACGAAATTGCTGAGGTCGGGTTTAGACGAGTGGCGTTTAAACCCTATGGTGGAACGCTACAAACGCACATCTGTACTGACTCGCAACATTGGTGTTGTTCTTTTAACGAATATCTCGGCATAACATATGGTGAAGAAATACAATGTAATTTCGTCAACTGTCCAGTGTATTGCATGCGTTCAGACGTGGAACTTCCATGCAGTTTCAACGATCTTCTAGAGCTTAGTCTCACCGAGGAGATTCGCGAAACACGAGGCAACAATTGCATAGACTACGAGTTGTTTCGTCCTAATGCTGATACAAGTTTCAGGTGGGTGGAAATTTGCATCGGAGATTTACACACCCAGAAAGTGTTTGCCACCAACACGACAACTGTGACTGATTGCAGTCCCTATGCCTGTAACATCGCGACATCTCAACCACTCCAATGAAGAAAGGGGAACAAGAAGATAACCAGTGTAGTTGTATATTGACTATGGTTCTACGTGTTGGTAAATGTGTGAGACTTAATTTTAGGAAGATATGTTTCTGTAGGATCAGTATTAAATCAGTTGTCTACCAGTGAACACTGTGTGCAAGACCAACCTCTGACCGACCACGAGAGATTCACCAGCCACGCCAACCTCTGATAGACCACGAGAGATTCACCAGCCACGCCTACCTCTGACCGACCACGAGAGATTCACTGTCTGTCTGACCGACCACGAGCAATTCACCACTAATGGCGCAATTCAATCCCACGAACTCGTATGTAAGTTGCAAGCCCGGTAAATCCAGTATAGATTATTCATATTGGAGTTATGGTATTTTACGCCATTTTAGCGAAAGTTGTGATTCAATATTTCATTTCAGAATTAATCACAGTCCATTGGAAGGTGAAAAAAATCATGAACTGCTATCTTGTATAGATGTTCGTAAGTGTCCAGTGTACTATATGTTAGAAACAACAGCATTGCCCTCGAGTATTGATCAAGTGTTTTCACATTTCAATGGTCAACAAACGACGATTACTATACATGCGCCAGACTGTCTTAATGTATTGGAACCTAGTGTAACAGTTACACCCTGTATTAAGCCGTCAAGGAAGAGAAAGTATAATACTAAACCAGCTATGGTAGACACTAGTACTCAAACATGTATGGACGTTGAACATGTAGTAAATGAAGTGTTGAAGACATTGCTAACTAACGCACTTTTAAGTTTAAAATGAATCTGGGAGAAAACTGAAAATTAACTGTGTGGTGTAATATGTGTGATGTAATATAAATGTGTAATAAATATGGTGATTTTAATTTATGTGTTTTTATTTCAAGATAACGTACAAATATGTTTTACTATATACTTGACAGTATTAATAGTTGTCTATACAATTAATACAATTTTAAGTGCATATTAATAGTAAAGTGGTTTATTTCAACATGTGGGTAAAAAAAATTACGTACACCATGCCACGTGTTGAATCCTAAAAAAGTATATTTGGGGCGGTTAGCTAGACACATGTAGTGTTCTAAAAATAGTTGTCCATTGACCTTCACCGAGTAACCGTCGCAAAAGATGCGCGTAGTGAACCGGTTCTCGGTGGAAGATTTGAAAAGGTGGTTATCTCCTTTGTGTTTACAGAAATCCCTCCCTCTCACGCCTTGTGCTCTTCACACACACATACACACACACGCGCGCGCATGCTTCCCCTCACCTACGTTCGGCAACCGTGGCCCTTCATCTCTGGCTAGGCACGTGTCCGCTATTGTTGACCTTGCCTCGTGTAAGAATGCATGTTCTGTTTCAAACTTATTCGAATTTTTAACTTGGCGCGCTCTGAGATAACCGTTGGTCTATCACTGACACGTGGAGTCTTCAAGGTTTTTTATAGCTCAGTACACGTAAACCGACTAGCATCTCGTAACGACATCTTAGCCCCCAAACATATAAAAATGTTACCTTACATTTAATACGGCGCATTCACAATCGTGACATTGGTAGCGGCAGATTGTGCGTTTGTGTTCTCTCTCTTGGAATAAATACAGTCATTGTAAGTACTTCACATGTCAGGACTCATTTTTTTACATCTAGGAGTATATACCTTTTACAAAAAAAAATTTTTTTTACAGACTCCATTGTCGCATTTCTTATACTTTTAGGTATACTGAAAAAATGTCCTCCCCTACTAAGCGTGCATGTAATGTTGCTGTCACGGATTGTGTGTCGTCTGTGGCGTGTACAAGTCCTAATTTAGGATTGTCATCATTGCGATATGATCTTTTAGATACTGCTTTCAGTAATCGCTTAGTTACCGCTTGTATTTCAAATGATCGAGGTGATTACGATGCAGATGTTAATTCATTTCTACACAGGTGTGAGGAACCAATTTTGGCTATAGTTTCGCGAAATAACCCTCCGCTGAAGGTGTATGTCTCATTGAGTGCTAGGTTTATAAAAGGAAATGTAGGCGAAGAGAACTCAACTGAGACATTTTTTTTTTTTTGGAAGTAAGAGTCATACTATTCTCCTGTCAACTGTTCCGAGCGAAATCTTCACTGGCGAGATCGTTCCTAGTCTTTTGAATAATATTACCGAATTTTCCGGACGTGGAAGTGGGTGGGGATTACAGAAGGTTATTCAGTTAGATGTACATGTTTCAGAGTACAGACCTTTTACTGTTGGGGCTGCGCATACAAAATTACCCGGTATTCATAGCCAACAGGAAGGCTTGTGTTAATATAGAGTGCGAAGTAGACCAATGTTTCGTATACAGTGTAGTATCTGGCTTATACCCAGCTTCACGCAACGTTAGTCATCCTTCTTCCTATCCCAAACCTGAGAATGTGTTAAACACCGTTCACTTGGCAACACCTGTGCAATTACATCAACTGAGACGGTTTGAGGAGACAAATAATCTTAGCATCAATGTCTATGCTTGTGTAGACAATGACAACGTCATCGTTGATGAAACTAACACAAATAAGGACAATAAAATAGTTCCTTTCCGTATATCTGATCTGCGAAAAGAAAAACATGTAAACGTTCTTGCTATTCGTTCACTTGGAAATACACCCCATCTACATTTTGTGAATATAAAGAATTTGGCTCGTTTGGTTCACAGACTAAGAAAACCAAAAAGATTTGGATTTGTGAGTATTGTCTCCAATATTTCTCAAACGAAGACAAACTCAGTGAACACGTTGTGTTGTGTCACCAACATGTTGCTGTTCGAGCCTCATTCCCAACTGAGGAAAATAAATATCTTGAATTCAGTAATCATTTAAAACAGCAACGCTTAGGATTTGTAGCATATTGTGACACTGAAACTTATTTGCAGCCCATGGCTACATGTATGCCACAAGATGGATGTTCTAGCACGACGGTTATGAATAAACACGTACCGTACGCTGCGTCTGTTTTGTTAGCATGTAGTTATGATGCTAGCAAAACAGAATACCATACTTTCGTAGGGAAGGATTGTATAGAGCATCTTGTGGCTAAACTTGTCGAGCTGACAAAGTATGTAAGTGACATTTACAAGGTAGATGCAGGTAAGAAGGTGCTGACTGCGGTCGATAGGGTCCGGCTCGCGAGTCAGACGAAATATCACATTTGCAAGAAGGATTTGCATAACGGCTCAGATAAAATTGTACTTGACCATGACCACCTAACTGGTACACTTAGGGGTTACGCGCACAACAAGTGCAATTTACAGTTCCGACTTGCAAAGAATCAGCTCGTAACTGTTTTTCACAACATGCAAAATTATGACGCTCATTTTCTCATGCGCCCGCTGGCCGCTCGTCGCGTTACTCAGACAGATGGTAGTGTAGTTGTGGAAAACCCAGGTGATATTAAAGTCATTGGAAACACAATGGAAAGTTACAAATGTATCACAAAACATATTCCGTATGGGAACACTGCACAAGGAGGTGTACGCACAGTAAGACTTAGATTTATTGATTCATTTAACTTCATGAACTCATCGCTGGAATATTTAGCTGGTAATCTGATGTCGCACCAGCTAGAAATCACCCGGGCGCAGTTTCCTGACGATGTTCAGTTTTATTTGGCGCAAAGGAAGGGAGTATTTCCATACGACCACTTGCAGTCTATAGAGAATGTAATGCATAATGAAAGGCGAGAGTGTAAGTGAACAAGATTACGCACATGCACACACTGCTTGAAATGCGTTCCACTATGCTACATTAATGGATTACGCCTTACAGTATTTGCATGTTGATGTTTGTTTGCTGGCAGATGTGTTTGAAAATTTCAGAACAGTTTGTTTGGAATCGTATGGCTTAGACCCAGCATTTTATGTAATTGTGCCTGCCTTAAGCTGGGACGCCATGTTACTAAACACTTCTGCTCGGATTGAGCTGTTGACTGATGCTAACATGTACCATTAGTTGAACGCGGGGTTCGAGGTGGTATTACACAGGTTTCCAAGCGATACGCTACAGCCAATAACATTTACATGTGTGAGGACTATGACCCGACTGACTCATCCAGGTACATCTGTTACTTTGATATCAACAGTATGTATAGCCACACGATGATGTCAAAACTTCCTGATGGCAAGTTTGAATGGGTGAAAGAAGCTGAATTCTCTCAGTCTAATTTCGCTACGACAGATGTAGATGGAGACACATGTTATTTCGCGGAAGTTGACTTGTGCTTTCCAGAAAATGTCATGATGTGCTATCGGATCTGCCACTTGCTCCTGTAAATGGCGTGCTACCTAACGGCAAAACTGAGAAGCTTTTACTAACTTTAGTCCCGCGGAAAAACTATATTATTTACGGCAAAACACTGAGGCAGTATTTGCAGTATGGAGCCATCCTGGAAAACGTTCATCGCATATTACGCTTTGAACAAAGTGCCTGGATGTCTTCGTACATCAAATTCAACATTAGTAAACGTACCCAGGCGGCGAACGCATTCGAGAAATCTTTCTATAAATTAATGTCGAATAGTATTTATGGTAAGTGTTTGCAAAATTGTCGCAAGGAACGCGATATCCGTGTTGTTACGCGGTACGATACCATTTATGGGGCAGCAGTACTCATTGGGCGTCCAACATTTAAGAGTAGGCACATTCGGGGCAGCAGAACTCATTGGGCGTCCAACATTTAAGAGTAGGCACATTCTCGATGAATGTCTTGTTTTGATAGAACTTGAGAGAACCTCAGTTACATTTAACAAACCTCTGTATACCGGCGTGGCGATCCTAGACTTGTCAAAATTGTATCTCTATGACTTTCACTATAATTACATGCAAAACAAATTCTCTTCGTTGGCCTTGCACCTGCTGTATTGTGACACCGATAGTTTAATTTATGAAGTAAAGTGTCATGACGTTTACACATCTATTCTACCCGATTTGGTTGAAAGATTTGACACATCAAACTATACTTCAAATAATCGTCAGGGTTTCCCATGTGTAAACGGTGGCATATCGGGCGTTATGAAGGATGAATGTGGTGGTAAAATCATTACATCATTTGTCGGATTACGTCCCAAGCTTTATGCCTATGTCCTACACGACGGACAATGTACGCGTAAAGCAAAGGGGGTAAAGTCGAGCGTTCTGAATAAGCTTCTGTTTGATGATTATTTGAATTGTCTTAATCAAACTTTGCACATCTGGGGAACTCAACATCATTTTAGGTCTCGCGATCATATAGTTTACACTGAACGCGTTTCTAAACTTGCATTGTCGGCCAATGACGATAAGCGTTATATTAGTGCTGATAACATACACACTTTGCCGTGGGGACATTTCCGCATACCTAAAAGTAGCTAAGATTGTGCGGAAAAAAGAAACCAACATGTCGTGGGGTGCTGATCGTCCTGGGACATTAAGGAGGCTGCCTATGTGTGAGGACAAGTCGAGCAACACCTTGGGGAAGTCTTTCCGAGATACGTTCTACAAAGTTTGAAACCAGCAATGCTTGCGAGATTCACCACCGGCGCGAGAGGGAACCAACTACGACTGTTTGGTTAGATGTGCGGAGAGATAACGCTGCCAGTTGTCACCTCTGTCCACTTCGTGCACTCGACGGCAACCCGGCACACTCATCTGTGATGGAAGTCTGCATGTATGTGCGTGTACAAGAAAAAAACAATACAGGTGCAGAAAAGTGATGTGTGTGTGTGTGTAGGAATAGATACAGAAAAATAGAGGACGTGTGCATATGGTGTAGCAAGAAAAGAAGACATAGAATAACTACACAAACGAATGAAATAAAACTCTGTGTGTAACTGAAAAAATTACACAGTTACATATGTGAATGTATTCATAAGTGAAGTAAAGAATATTGAATGTAAAAGCTACTTTTTGTGTGTACATATTGATAGTTAAAAGTTATTGATTTAGTTAAGTGTTTATTTATTTGGTAGTTATTTCAACCTACTTCACGGGTAATAAATGTTTACAATCTTAAAAAAACAAAAGGAGTACAGACAATGCTTCTAATAAAATTGTTGTCTTTGCAAACATAATCACATGACCTAAATATATTATTTTATTAATTAATCAAAACTCGAATCGGAGATAGAAGCTCATGCCACGAAGACCTTTGGAGTACTGACAACACGATATCCCCTATATAAGTTAGCAGGGTAAAATAATATACATGATGGAGGGGAAAACTATGCCAATTGAATAGTATACGGGGATGGAGGGGAAAAAGAGGGGGGACCCCATTTCATACTGGTGATTGGAGATCCAGGTTCCAGTCTCTCGCCAGCAACCGAAGGATAAGGTTGTGACGCAAGAGGTAAGTATTATCTATGTATATCGATGATGTAATCCTATGCTATAAATAACTATGTCATCACAGCTTGATGTCACAGATATATTTAGACTATGTCATCATTTCCTTTAACCAAAATGAAATCATGTACCCCTTCTACTCTACCCAATCACAGCACACTTCCCCTTCAACCAATCAGTAGCTGCATAATTCTGGGGAGGGGGAACAGCCAATAAAACATCACATAGGGGAAGCGAGGAGGGAAGACAGACAATAAAACATCGCATAGGGGAAGCGACGAGGGGGAGCAGCCAAAAATGCCACATAGGGGAAGGGAGGAGGGGAAGTTGGTCAAGGTCACAAGGGATGAAGGTCATAGGAGGTTACAAGGGTTCAAGGTCACAGTCCAAGGTCATTGTCCAAGGTCATTGTCCAAGGTGATAGGTCACAAGAGTTCAATGTCAGAGTTCAAGGTCATTGTCCAAGGTCATTGTCCATGGTCAATTTCCAAGGTCAAGGTCACACCTCATTTGCATACCCACAACAGACCCGTTCCCCCTACTGGCAACTATTTTTAAAATCCTAAATCAGAGAAAATATAAAAATTAAACTCTCATGCAGTGTGTTTATAAGGTTTACTAAGTATTCTAATTTGTTTCCTTGATAAAGAGTTTTATCTGGTTTCGGTAAGTCTTTGAATTACGAAAATTCGTAATTAACTTCTTCTTTAAGTTTAAGTATTGAAAAACTACATAATTTACAGTAAAAATATTTAAGCAATACTCGTAAACATATTGTTTTATATATGCTTTCGTTAATTATCAACTAAATAGTGGAAATGAGTGATATGCCTAAGTTGACATCACGGCAGAACATCAATATACTCTCTTTTATTTGATAACCGAGCTTGTTGTAGCAGAGGTAAAACACTCGCCTCGCATTCGGGAGGATCTGGTTTCGATGCCCGGTTCCGACCATCCTGATTTCGGTTTTCCAATGTGTTTTCCGAAATCACTCTAGACAATGCTGGGATGGTTCCTTAACAAAGGCCATGGCCGACTCTTCCCTCTTTCCACCCATGTATCAGCACCAAGGCCTTATGCTGTTCGAGGGCATGTAAAAACTTCCAAGTAAATAAATACCCCCTCTCCCACTTTAAATGCATTCTTAGCAGACAAAAAGTGACAAAAAATAAGATACATTTTTCAGTTCTCATACGACATTGGTTTTGAACGACCAATCTTATAATCATCAGCTACTCCAACCATGTTCTTGTCTGTAGACAGATGCTACTAAAATGGAAAAATAAATATTTCGTATTGTCAGCAGTAGTTATAATGATTAAAATATATGTGTTAATTATTTCTTATGAAGTGCTCGTTACAATTCATGTAGTGAATAAATATCAGTGAAGTATATGAAATGTTTTCTTATTTACAGTAATAGAAAATTTCATTAATTACATATTATGAAGTGTGATGCTATACAAATGGTAATATCAACTATAATAATAAAGAATATAATATTTTATTGCTCAGAATTCTGATGTAGTTCACCTCCCGAACTTCGTAGTGTGCCTGTGATGTGACAACAGCGCGCGCCAAAGTTCTGTACTGCAATCTACGGTTGAGACGCTTTTTTGTTTAGAAGCAGACTCGTAGCCCAACCATACCAGTTATTAACATCCAGATAGTGTAGATAAGTCTCTGGCTGCGTAAAATTGTATTTCTCACCACAATACTAGTTGTTAGAAACACAGTGTCGCTTCACACACTGGGCCACACCCACTCGAATGCCTCTCTCGAGGAAATGTACATGTCGTAATCTGTCAGAAGTTCGAGCTTCACAACTATTGCCTTCAGCATAGCGTCGAATGCATATCCGGGTAAACTTACTTAATGGACACAGACGAGCCAGTATGTTTCTTGGCAGAGGCTGCGAAAATTCTCAAATACATCTGCGAGTAGGAGAATGTCTGTTTTCAAGTAGATATCTGAGTAGTTCTTGAATTTTGCAAGCGAATTTCTCCCACACAGCCTGTGCATATCCGTGGTCTGGATCACTAATGTGCGTATCAGTCAGTCGATTGTAGAACTTGTCCTTTGTTGGTAGCTCTGTCTCATTAAATCTTCTGATTCTGTCGATGTAGTCGTAGGGTAACACTCCCTTCCTTCTTACTAGTTCAAACTTATCTGTACTGAAGAATTTTATAATGTTGCAGGCAGATTTACTACTAATATCACCAGGCTGCTGGCCATGAAACGAAAACTGTCGATAAATTGTATGGTGAACTTGTCACAGAGTAATTTTCCTAATGTAATCATTTTTTATTCGTTGTGTGGGATGATTGTAATGTTCTTGCTGTCATGCCAGTTCTCTGAAACTAAAGTTTTAATCAAATGCTAAGTTGTGAAAAAAATACAGGAAGCTTCTTTGGACGTCTTCTGAGCAGATTACGGAGTTTACAGGCCGCACCAATGTATTTTCCACTAATGTGGCAATGACCGCGCATCTTCACGTTGCTTTTACTGAAGCTCCCAATACAGTGACAACATCTGTTGGCCTGGAGATATGCTGCATTTTGTGCAGGCGTTATTGGCAGCATCATTAATGAAGTTTCATAGGTAATCTTCCCTTTCCTACAAATATAAACAATATTTGCTACAAAAATCTTAGGTGCATACGATCCTGTGTAGATGATAGGTTCTTGAGACAGTTGCATCGTCAGTGCTATTGGAATGACGTCAATATCAATATGCTCAAAAATACAGAAGATATATGCTTCATGCTTCTGGTATGCCATGGTAAATATCTTTTCAGGATCAGGTTGACAGGCACTGAATTTTATCAAAGCAGCTTCAAAACTAGAGTACACAACAATCGGCAGTTTAGTATTGTGTTGTATGTTCTTGAAACATAGCACAGGAGGCCTCCCATCAGGCCCTAGCTGTGGCATATCAGCACGAAGTGGTGCATTGCTGATACAATATTTCCTGTGTTCTGTCAGACACTGAAAACCATTCAGTCCAGATACTTGTTGCTGATCGTCAAAGTGTACCAGACATCTACACGATTGACAATTTCTTCGTCTGTTAATCTGAGAAGCAATAAATTTGCTGTCTTCTCGTCCATGCCATAAACGTTGATTGAGGTCTCACGATTCTTCTTTTAAAAAGTACCGACTTCTCTTACTGGTGTCGGGAAGAAAAGTGCCAGTAATGTCGTACCCAGCTTGGGCATCGTAATATTGCTCGTTTACTCATACTTTCAATGAACTTAACTAACACTGCCCATTTTAAACATTCATAGTCATTATTTCTAGGCTGATGACTGAATTGTTCGTCTTTATAGATTCCGACAAGTCGATCCATGACGATGGGTCGAATTTGTTAACTCGCAGCTGCAGATAGTTGGCAGGGACGAGGGTCCATCCAGATTTTTTCTCAAAGTATTCTCGCTCTTCAGTACATAGTTTCAAATTACTTCCTCACATATAATGTTCAATACCATATGCATTATAGATTAGCCAATTTTTGTCTTGAATGCTTTTTTATCTGTCCCCTCATCGAATGGCGATGGCTTCGTATAATCATATTCCAATACAATGTTAAATTTAAGGATTCCGTAGTTTTCCACTTCGTTTTTAAACTGACCTACTGTATTTATATTCACATCATTAAATTATTCACATATATCCCTGGCCGTGTCAACATTCTCCACCACATACGTCTTCACAATATCACGAAATCCAGTTTCTGCTTCGACGAATCCGAACTCTGTTGCCAGACCACACCCTAATACGATTTTAGAGCGGGTTGATGACGTCCTGGAGCAGGATTGCCTAGCAGATTCCGGTGGTTGCACATGTAGCATTTTCTGAAGTGTTTTGCTACATTACTCTTTGTAGATCTTCAAGTGCATAGCAAGATTGTCCCGACGAGCCAGACACTGCGGTAGTTGCACTTCAGCAGATTTCTTACCATATTGTGCTCACAACCTGCTTCATGTCGACGAGTATTACGAGATTCGGTGAACTGCTTCTTACAATACTTACAGCAGGTAGTCACTTGTCTCTTGGTGTTGGTATTACAGGTACGTAAACGCTCAATCAACTTGTATTTGCGAGTGATTGATACACCACACCTCTCACAGATCACGCGCTCTCCACGGCATGGATTGAAGTCACAGATCTTTTCATGTCTCAGCATATTATTTCACAAAGTAAAGACTTTGCCACAGAATGTGCAGTAACTAACCTTAAATGACGAACACTGCATTTCATACTTTAATTCCTTCTCCTACAAATCAGGTAAACCCAACTTAAAATATCTTGATGGTCTGTACCTAACCTAAAACTTTGATTTCATACTTTAATTCGTTCTCCTACAAATCAGGTAAACCCAACTTAAAATATCTTGATGGTCTGTACCTAACCTAAAACTTTGAAGAATACACTATTCACTATAGCTATGGCTGTTTCCGAATACTGGCTTAAAGAATCCCTTAGGGTGAGAGATCCATAGAAAGTGCATTTTAGTGGATTAGGTTCCGAATTCTCATTAGGGATACTAATGCATCCCTTCATGCGTCCAGTACCAAGGGATGCGACGCTCGATAATTCTGTCGCACCCACACATCCCTTAGCTTCGAAATTTTGTCGTTAATTTTTATTTTATTGTTCATACTAAACAAAAACATTGGGCACAGTTTACTAGCTGTAGATGTTTTATTGTGGCTAATTAAAATGTATACGTTGTGTGTTAAAAGATGTTTTGCTTCTAAGAGTGAATAAATTTGACTTGAAATATAAAAATCGTTACACGTGTTGTTTACGATAGCTACTATTTGATCAACTACATTACACACATTCATTATTTCACGAAATGCATGTTCTATATGTATACGTTAATTAAGCATAACATGTCCTAGTAACTTTCGATTTATATTTACATCGCCGAACATAACCTCAAACAATACAAGGATTTCATCTCCTGGAAATTGTTAATATTTCACCACGACCCATAGATGACAGATCTAAAGATACATCCTTGATGTATGATTTACATAGGTAGCTCTAGCTGTAAAGGAATTTGGATGCCATCCATCATTCCACAGCAGCCATTCAGACGGTGGTTGCATGGACGAAGGGATATAGGGATGCGAGAGGAATGGACACATCCACTGAATTCGGAAACAGCCTATGTAATGTGACGAGGTCAACGTAGCACGCTTTATAAGCCCTCGAAGTAGGCGGTGCGTTCAGTGAAAGTACTTGGACGACAAACAGCGAACAAGCTTGGAACCTCGTGCGACAGTTTATATACCCTCACTCTCACCTCTTAACTTATTTCGTACACTATATTTACATCAGTCGGACACATGTGCACACGTAAGGTTACGTTTCTATTTATAACAGCCGGTTCAATGTTAAGTAACAATTTAGAGACACCACTGTTAACATACTAAGCGATATATAATTTTGTTATCGTGACGTGAAACCTGCTGACTACATAATCACATTGCTTACCGATAGGTAAATGTTGACATACATTTGTATAGATTTTTTTCTAGTTGCCTTTTACATAGTGCGTAATGTTTTTAGTTTCTTCACCTCTCAAGATTACATTATCAGTGGACACTGTATTAAGTATTGGAATTACGAAATGACTGTTTGGAGGTTCAGTTTTTCGCTATTATTGAATTATCATCACTAAACAGTTTCATTAACACAACTTTCACGGTGATATCACGCCCATATATTTGACAATAGAGGCGTGTTTCCCGTACTCGTTATTCTTGATTTAGGTCTGGCTACCTGTTCACGTGAGACTTCCCGTGATTTACTTTACATCCTGTATCAGTTTCAAAATCAAATATGGCAATTAACATGAGTATGATCAGACACATTAAAAAAAGTTCAGAAGTAAACGCTAATGATACTAGGAGTAGGTAAAATTTTCACATAAAAATTATGGAGAACTTTTTTGGGAAAACGATTTGTATGACAACATATTAAGAGAATATAGTAAACTACAAACTACTAGTGTCAATAAAGTTATTAGTCTCATGGCACTTAAGAAAATGGTGTAATATAGTATTGCTTCCGCAAATTTTAATAGAGATTTTGTTATATATATATATATATATATATATATATATATATATATATATATATATATATATATATATATATATATATATATATATATATATATATGTGTGTGTGTGTGTGTGTGTGTGTGTGTGTGTCTGTGTATGTGTTTCTGCGTGTGTGTATGTGTGTGTGAAATGTCCTGAATATATAGGGCTATGGTAATGTGCATGGCGCATGTGTAGAAATGTATCATATAAGTGTTATTAAAAGTGTATGCACAGTCATAAGAAAAATTGTGTACAACTTTGCATAGTTATGATTATAAATCTGTCATGATGTAAAAAAGGAAAACTTTATACAACAGCTTCAAATTGTATGCATGATCAAATTGTCATTATTATTTTTTAACCACTGTGCCAACGAGCACTAACCCTACACTGTGCTATTGAAATAAATAATAAAAACATACAAAACAGCGATATGGCTATGATATAGGAGTACGTAAGGGTTAATATGGCTGTAAAGATGTTACGTATAAATAAGTTACACGAACATATTGAATCTAAAATATTCATTTACCATAGATGCAGAATAAATACATTCTGCACTATTATATATTCTCGTCGCGACATAACCAGTGAGTGGTCATGCATATAGAAATGTACGTGTACAGCCTTTTTGGCTGTCACTTCCTGGCGACCCCATGTTCATTAACTTGTTTTATGTGATAAATTCGTTTCCTAAGTATCTGACTTAAGATAATATATAGTTAATTATATTAGTTACGTAGCTTATTTGCATTAGTATCGGAGATGTTTTATTAATTAAAGGCGTTCAAAAACAAATGTCAATAGTATCAAAACGGTTCTGTGCCAAATTTTTCCACCAGAAAGTGGCATCAACTACATCACAGCCACGGTCTTAGAATAACAGGTCTGGACACTAGCCTATCTACCAATGCTATTGAGTTGACTCCTTTATGACTGAAAGCGCCACTAATAATGAAATGTTGTTTTAACAAGGCAATATAGCATCGTACCACCAGTGCTCCTAGTGGCTACGACTTGAACTTTCTACTCGTGTTTCCATCAAATCGTCCTTGTACAATATTTGGTTACATTTAAGCAAAGTTACTAGAGTGCCAGGGGCGCCAATCAGTCATATGAAGGTCAATTTTCAGCTCCAAGTGTTCAGACCTGTTCTTCTATGGCCATGGTCACAGCAAGACATATCTTTACTATTCTTCCCTCGTGTTCCTTGGGCATAACAATAGAGCGCGCTGCCACATTGCACAGAGCAGTACTTAACTTATTATTCTTAGGAACAAGAAAAGTTGAAAGTCTTGCTAGCTAGCTAAACAAACTTCATTAAAACCGTATATATTTTCACTGATTAAAACTGTGTTGTTAAAGGCTTACTGAACTTGAGAGCGATGAGTGGAATGATGATTTTGATGTTGCTGATCCTGTTACCCTCAGTCGTACTAGGTTCGCCGACGAAAAGGTAATTTGTTTCTTCGTCGATACATAACTCAGTTATGATTATTCACAAATCACACGGCTACATATAGTATCAGTCACTATTACGTACGGAAAAATCTAATCCAATATGAGTACTAATTTCGCAACTACTATTTTATGAAACTATCATGCTCCATAATGGTTTAAAAATTTCAATAATACGTATTATTTAGGTAGAATTTAAATGTTCTAACAAAAAGTTTTAACCAACAGCGCAGAAGCAAACATTCATAACTAGACATGCCTACCTTATATAGTTGTAGAAGACAGGGAAAACGAAATGAAATAGTAACCTTTAAAATAGGACATTTATTTTTATTGTGTAATATACGCAGTTTATGTTGAAAGGTGGTTAAATCATATACGGATTTTGGGACTCCCATAGTTTTGAGTGTCCACTGCTCAGATGTTCAAACTAAACTACGTGCACAAGAAAGGCACGAACATTAACATAATTCAAGTGTCTCAGCGATGTTTAAAGTCACGTTCTTTGATCCAAACCAAACCGTAGATTCATAATGTAATGTGAAAGTGATCAGCCTGTGTACTGAGCTTATAATGTAGAGGTTGGTACTCAGGTGAATACTTCGCTGTTCTGAACAGTATTTTGTTAGTCTACTGTCCACGTTGCGCCGACTGTACGAACATATCTGGTACAAGCAAGGACTTATACAAGGAGGTAGCAAGTAGTAGCATTTATCACCTGCGAAGAACATTAACAAATACAAATGTCACAGAAGAGGCATTTATTACTCTTAAAAGGACTCAAATGGTGTGTATGTTTACTTGTGTAACTATTTACTCAGATATTCGTGAAAAGTAGCCTACAATCAACAAGAAAAATGAGCCTGGGTTAAAATGTAGGTAGGCACTTGTTAGACTATTGTGTGTGTGAGAGTATGAGATAGTGGCCCGCATCCAGTAAAACTTATAACTAGTCTCGTGTCTGCTTATGAGCTGCTATAGACATAAAAGGATGTTAGGTAATTTGCGAATAAGAACAGCACCATGTGAATAAATGACAACAACGGAAAAGAAAACACTATTTGAAAAAAAAATCGTCAGGAACTTTATAACAACAAGTATTTTTGCCTCTGAGTTTTGATCACAGGTTTATGTGGTGCAGTTAGAATCCACGAATAACGTAACTTTTACTTGTACGTCGCTGTTTCTTTACCTCTCTTTACATCTATTCAGGACGTTTGGTACACTTTTACCAAACAGTATTAGCTAGGCTACTCTGTTTCTGTATCAAATTCTCTTTGTACAATCCCTGTATACGAATTATCTGCCATTCTGTGGAGGGTGAATCTGATTAATGGAAACAAAAATTACGGGAATATATTTATGTAAGGATAAAAAAAACACATACACCTGTAAAGGCATAATTTGAGTTTCAAAACTTCTTTTTAAGTACAAAGCAGTGGATGGCACGCTGGTACGAGGACTCTGTTAGATTAAGTTTGAGAAGAAGCATGTGTGTGCTAGCTATGTCGCACATATGTTCTAATGTCCCGCCCTGCAATGACGTCATAGACAAGGGGAATACGTTGCTCTTATGTCTGTATGTCCACAATGGGCTATATATATATATATTACCCTCCTTGCTCTGTGGCTGGTACAATAACAACTATGAAAGCTTTCCTTGTTACTTCTATCTTCTTTGACTACATACTTATTCTGTGATTGTAATATTGGTAGGAAGTAGAAAGTGAGAGTGTAAGGCATGGCGACAGGAAACTGATATATATATATATATATATATATATATATATATATATATATATATATATATATATATATATATATATATACACGCACATAGTAGTGACAGCCAGCAGAACAGTTACGTTTATATTTGTAGTGTAAAACCATGAAATGCTACAAGAATAGCAGACGTAGTCACGACGGCAGAGTTGAGTTGATATATTTGGGCGGCTAATGGTTTGTGAGACGGTGGCGTGTGACAGGAAGTGGATATGGACCAAAGTCTGGAATGAAGGTGCGGGAAAACGGGAGATCCCTGAGAAAGTATCCGACCTGTGACATCGTACATACATTAAAATCACATGTGAAAATCAGGTTGACGCTGCCAGGAATTAAATCCAGATTACGATAGTGTCGAAGAATTTTAAAATAACAACGGTGTAAGCCGTGGCCGGGCAGATGGTATATAATATAATATATTTCGCCCTCTACAACACAACACCCTAGCTGCCGAACAGTATGATATAGTCAAGCTGTTAACTGAACTTGAAAGCATATTTCATATCTTAGCGAAGCTGCCAAAACCGAGCGGTCATGAGAAGACCGAACCCCGGAAGGGGGGGAGGAGTTTGTCTGACCCTGGTAAAAATTGTGGACAGATAACTAAAATAAGTACAGTTGAAAAGTATTTTCAAAGGTGTCCAGTAGGGTTGTTACCGAAAAAAGCCAACAGTTTAAGTAGGTTTTGAGCATAAAATTAGTAGTCAAATTTTAATGCAGCTGAGTTAATAATTCCTTTGTTGTAAAGTTTGAGTTAGCGTATATATATAATTATATTACATATATTATATTACCTTTGTTTATTTAAATCATTTGGTAATTTCTCGTGAATGGATTAATATCTAGGAGGTATAAATTATATATTGTAATCCACTATCATATTTTGGAGGTACATTGTACCCCTGTACACCCCTGTTCCTACGCCACTGTACAATACACCTATATATTAAATACTACTTCATACAATGACAGGGTCACACTGAATGTAATATACAGACACGTTGTCAGTGAGAAGACTACATGCAAGTTATGTGACTTGCGCCTAAGGGCCAGGGAGAGGCGGGATTAGTATGCTGTGTCGTTCTAACAGCTTCCCGCACTTCTAAGACTCTAACTCGCAATATACCTACACCCAGGCGGCCACCTTAATATGAATGCCTGATTTTGCTCGAAATAATCTAAGGATAGTAGAAACATTTTAATCACACAAAAACTACTTCTATTCCTCTGCCAAAAGTTAGAAAATTACAAATTCCTGTAGCACCAAACTTGCAAGCAGTTCACTAGTGTCTTGTTATATCAGGCTATGCTACTGTGACTTACAAGAAATAAGTTTTCTCACTAATAATGAAACATACGTAAATAGTCCGCTTAAAAAGCCTGCTTCCATTGATATTGAATTGAATCAGAGTTAAAGTTTACTACTTTTCGATGAATTAAGTTTAAAGAAAACATTGCAAATAAGCTCCCCATAAGCAATATTTCTTAGAAATGCAGTGATAGAATGTGCTTTTATGAAAATAATTAGCACGTGGATTTAGGAATATAATTTTTAAATAACATTATAGATATTAAGTGTTAAGATCTGACAACAAATTTTCACTGTTTTTCTACTGACTGAGTTAATACTGAAATGTTACATTGTATCCTTTCCATTAGCCTACTTATAAATTAAATCGCTGTTAATTTTTTTAAATACATATTCTAATTTAAGGGCGCTCCCTACCTCAGAACCCTGGTAAGACGAAGGATAGAAAAGGACATGTAAAATCGAATTACTTGAGGCTCGGTACATATCGAAACCTACGTACGACACAATGGCTTTTTGATCACTTCGGGGCGGCCCTCATTGATGTAGGATCTTTAAGAGCACCGCCTGTCTACGCGTTACAGGCTCAGAAGTGATGGAGCAATAAGCGCGGTCTTGAAGCGCGCATCACATGGAAGCCAATCGCTGAACTAACGTGCAATGTTCCCGCCGATCTATTTAAACTATGAATTTCAAGCGGTGACCACATAGTTTTATTGGTGGAAATTATTAGCAAAGTTCAGTGAACAGTCCTGAGGTTCACTTACATCCAGTCAGTACATTTTGATGTGCGGTAGTCTGTAATGGTTGTTTTAGCCATGTTGGAGGGTTTAGAAGAAGTGATTTTAGTTAGCATGGTGTCTTAGCAATGACATCCCTCACTTGTCCGAAGTCCTTTTTCTTCTCCTACAATCACAAGTGGAATGGTTTCTTAAATAAAAACGGAATTTACGTACACACTCCAACACTTTTGTAGGACGTAGTAGGTGACTTCCTTAGGGTTGTTTTGAATGCCCTAGAAAATTCTGAGCAAATAATTAATGTTTTGTGCCAAATGACACTCGAGAACAAAGCAATTCATAATTCTATTTCAGTAGTTGCATTCTTTCAGCAGTAGGTATTTAAAAAATGTTCACTTCCGAATGCAGATAATGGTTTTCATGTGATACATGTCTTGAAAGAAAGTTTAACATGCATATGCCGATCTTTACTCTCGCCAAAGTGCTCTGGGGCAGGTAGTGGCCTTAAACTCGATGTTTTCTGCTTGGTATGTAGAGAGTTCTTTAATATCTTGTATTTGTGAGACAACGCAAACACAGCTGAGAAAGTCCACGCTACATTGAGCAGCTTAGATGCACTCTATTTTGTATAACTTCAGTAGCACGTGACCTCTACTTATGAGCAATAACTGTTAATATTTTGTAATATGTGTTACAATGCAAGATATAATTTACAGTTCAAATGTTGGAATAGATATTAAATGCATTTAAGAACGAACTGACGTAGCATCAAACATTTACAACACTCAGGAAGTCGTGCTCACGGGAGTGTCAATATTTTATGAATTTATGTCAACACCGCAGCAATCTTTTGCGTTTTTCCCATAGCCATTATCAACTGAGTATGGAATTGAGAATGGTGCTTAACTACAGTAAAGTAAATATAAATTTTATTCCAACTAATTTATTATATTAGATTCGTTGATAAGTAAACAAGGAAATTATAAAATCACATTTTACAGAACTTATTGCTTCACAGTTATTGACACAGGAACGAGTGGTTTGATTTCACAAAGTACCAGTATGTGCTGCATTAGCGACTAGACTACTAGATTATTTGATCAGGCCGAGAGGAAATTTATATAACTGATGTACTATTTGTACAAACTGTCACAATTCGTATTAATTTCTATGTTCTTGAAATAATTTTTGACCCTCGGTGTGAACCACGCCGACTTGAAACTTACATTAAAATGATGGTGGATTCCCAACAGCGTGACAACGCGAAAGGCGTAATGAGCCACTAAAATAGTTCATTTGCCACGCAGAAAAAAGTGATGTGAATAGTTCCTTGCCCCTACAAAAAAACATAACTTCTAGTACTAAAGCCTTAGATGTTTACAGTATTTCAATTTGTTTCTACTTTATTGTAAATATGTTTTAAATATTACTTGGCATTCCAAAATCTAAAAATAAATTCGAAGTATCCCGTTTGCTTAAAAGGTTATGAACTTCTCATAAAAACAAACAAATATATCGCGTATTATATAAATATAATTTATTCTCCAACAGGAATTGTTAAAATCACGTACACAAAAAAGATACACAAATGGAAGGTGTTAATGCCAAGGAAACTAAGGAAATCATGGACTGGAGAAAGACTGAAAAAGCAACGAGAAAAAATGAGTGCTGCGTGGATGATCAGTAGAACGCGAACATGAGTCAGATTATTTTGTGTGATCCCATAGCGTCAAGTCTCACATAATAACAACAATAATAATAATAATAATAATAATAATAATATTTATAAATGCAATTTACTTCCAACTCACCAGTTTCTCCAAAATTTAGCACAGAGTTAAATTACTTTTTCAGCTTTGTCGCGTCAACGACGCAAATAAATCAAATGATTTTAATTCGGCATTACAGTCGCGTCCACCATTTTGTCGCGCTGAAGTCACGAAGTCTCGCCACTGATTACCTGACAGACATTATTATTTGTGCCGCGCCCTTCACACTGTGTTAGTTACGCTATGTAAACCCAACATGATAGTTCGTCAGTTAGGGATAAGTTACTACTACCTATAGAAATGTTGTTAGTCTTCATATCCACTGTTCGTTTCTCCTAAACTGCAGTAATAAGTCAGAACACACTGACTGCTGTGAAGCATTTACACAGACAAAACGCTAGAGCTAAAGTACATTAGCGTATATTTCCTGACCAGCAATTAATTCTAAGAAAAGGTTTACTATCGTCAGTTCTTTGTACAATGTTTCAAATCGACAACGTGCATGTATGTATAACGTGTGACATCGCCATGTATACTTCTGACGACAGTACATGTTGTGTTTTGGCCGTTTCTGCTGTTAATTTCCGAAGTAGTAATCTTGGTAAGCGAGAGTTTTTGCACCGTGTTGTGACGTCATCCACCGAAAAAATTTTTGAAGCAGATACCAAATATTTTGTAGGTATTTCTCCTGCGAAATTTATTTTAAGCTCACTACAAAAACATTTTGTAGACATTACTCAAATACTGTGACCGCCACAAAATAGTATTGTGGTTATTACAAAATAATCTTGTATGGAAGACTTACTACAAAAATTTCCTTTCAGCGTGGCCCCGGCAGATATATTTAATTTAATTGACGTTTGTCCTAGTGTCGCCAAATGTAGGAAATTATTTCTAAAATTTACCCGATTTGATGAAACAGTTAGAATATTTTGCTTTGCTGTATTTACTATGTGCGGCAAAGTTGTTAGTTTCTTGTGTTCGTTTTAAAGTAACTTGTTGGTGCTGTTTATGTTTAGTCAAGGTGTAGTGATATACGTGTAAAATATAGTGATAATGCTGATTTTAGATAAAAAGGCGTATCACTGTAAATGTTACAATATCCTCTGTCCTCCCGAT
>PNEQ01038007.1:7906-38119 GCA_003012365.1 Medauroidea extradentata
ACGTGTCTGTGACACAGGAGTAATTGTGTGCATAACTAATTGTGTTGTGAGAGTTCTAGTTGATTACTGTTTTGTGTATTTCATAGCTTTGTGAGCTATTAAATCCAGTACTTAATTTAACTCTTTTATTTGTAATTATAGACCTCTATCCCAAAGAACTCATGGGAATTGCCCACATATAAAGTTTGTGTTCTCAAACATGTAACAGTACTTTATGAATTTTATAAATTACATTTATATCGATTTCGATTGATGATGTGTGTAATGTGTAATTACTCGTCATTGTCAGCTTCTTTGTTATTTCTGCTGAATTGTTGTCAAGTTCTCGGGCCGGACAACACAAAAGTGATAAAAAGGACTTGGAAGACTTGGAACTTTGCTTTATTGGAAATTGCGCTTAGTAAATAACCAAAATCTTACGTTCATATTCGTGAAAATCAAGAAAACATTTATTTGGTTATCTGTCACATAAATCATGGAAAAATCTGGGAATTTCGTTTGTTGCAATAAGTGGCCACTCTTGCTGTTAAATATTTCCATGAATTTCCGGATAATTTTACGGAAATGTCTGTTTAATTAACGAAAACATTATTTTGTGACTCAGTTATACGTAATTTCGTTTCATTAATTAAACATATGTAAAACTGCAAAAAAGAAGAAAATAAAAAAAACGCAGGCATTATTGTACTTGCATCTTAAAGACGTCTCATAAATATGCGAGTTTCCATAAGTGGAGCTAGTTATCTTCCGCAAATTAACGAACACTTCTGGAGAATGTTTTACCAGCACTTCTCCGCAAAACAACGAAAATTATTTTTCTCATTGCCACTTAATGTTTGTAAGAGTTTTTAGCAACTGTTGTTTAGTACTGCTTAGTAACATACTAAAAAATTCCACTGGCATTCGGTACCACTTGAAACACTTTCATGTACACCGTTATAAATTTAACGAAAATGAATCGTTAATAAACAGAAATAGAGTCCGTAAAATAAATTACAGAAATGTATATAGTAAATATACACTACGGAATCATACGTAATTATTCCATAAGTCTGCGGACATTTGCATGGAAAAAAATCGTAAATTTATGGGTTAGAGAGTTGTAAATATTACGGATATATTTTAATAACACCACAGGTAAATCTGCAAATCTTTAGACATGCGATTGTAGCATTATAGACATGTAAGTATGGCTCAGTTCCGTGTGATGAAACTGTATTACGACAATTTCTATTGGATTAGGAAATAAGTTTCCGTGAATTCACTAAGGTATCTGGTGAAATTTTTACCGACAAGTCAGTAAATCGACGGAGAAAAATTTTCACAGAGTAGTTTCCGTTTGCTTAGTTACGCCGAAGTTTCTTGAGCCTGCACAGCAAATTAATCGAACCCACAGAATGTAACTTTAAAGCCCCAAACAGAAACATTCTTACGTTACTGGAAAACTAGTAAACCTACTTTTATTGAACACAGAATCGCGACCTGACGCATCGGCCTCAAAAAGCAGTTTAGACAGACGTAGCTAGAATTTAGTTTTACACGTGTGGGAAACGTGGTTGACATTGTAGTATGCCAGTGCATTTTCTCGGTGTCAGCATTCTTGCGTCGTCTGTTATTGCATTCCGTCGTAATTATCGTTAACGTTTACATTTTCATTACGTGTTCTGGGGATGATGGGCTCGTAATATCGCTTCAAAAAATTCTTATTTCGAATACGTATTTTCATTGTCACGGTGTTCGTTAAGGCTATGTTTATTGTTTCTGTTGTTTTCGTGATAATTATTTCTTTAAACTTAAACAAGAGCAGATATCACAAACTTGTTTCGCATAGTTTTGTTTACTGTGATGGCTATTTTTACAAGACAATAAATTATACTATTTCGACTAGTAAGTCAATTATCAAACATTTTCGTTAGCTATATGATTAGTTAAAACCAAAATGGCGAACGTCATTTTAAACAGAATTTCCAACCAGATTTTTAATATCTGCTCTCGTTCAAGCTTGAAAAGTCATTATCGCGAAAAGAACAGAAACGGTGGAGCACGACAGTTTTGATAATTGCAACACGCGTGGTTTAAACTGGTTTTAAAACAGTTGCTTATGTTTACAATTGTATGTATCATTTTTTTTCTGTGCAGAGACAATTTTTAACAACCAGTTAGTTATTTAATGTAACAATTCTATTTAATGTAAAAAAATTCATTCATCAAGGGGTCTTTTAACACCCTAGTGGGTACAGAGGCCATAAAATATTTTTCCCTCAACGCTGGGCGCGAAGTCTCCAGGGACTTAGGAACCATAAGTCTTTCCATGTTACAGTCAGGGAGAGGGATTCAACAACCTCAACCCTATATTCTGCCCTAGTCTGCTGAATCAAATCCGCATTCTCCCCACAATAACGGGCTTTACGCTGCTGAGCCTATTCCACCCCCTTAGGCTGGACGACCTGGACGTCGACTATGAAGGCTTTATTTAAAAAGACGAATTCCTTATATGAATGCAACATTTTACTTTGAAGCAGTTCCTTAATATTCGTTCCTTGGTAAAAATTTATTGCAATGAAATTTCTTAATTTCCACATCTAATATTTTTATATATGCCTGTAAGGCATTTGTAATCTGTGTATGTGTATTTATCGCTCCACTGTAATTAACAGTGACACATTTTTCGTGTGTTAGTGACATTTAAACACTGGCTAGTTTTATAGAGGTTAGACAGAAAAAAAAAGTTTCATGATACATAACTCAAACTGCTACAGCCGCGTAAGAAGGTTGGTGGCGGCGGGGAAGCTGATTCCGCGTTTTGTACGAGCAATTCGTTGGGATTTTGGATATGTGTACTGTTTACTTTATTTCACGTCAAATGGCGACTTTCGCCTGCTTACCACCGCTAAGGTCAATTCTACTGCAGGTTCGAAAGATATATGATAAAAGTTCGGCACAGGGACGATTTCTGCCGCTTCAGCGCTGGTATCGTAAAGTGGTGTAAACTGACACATCACAGAGCTTCTGTGAATTTTAAGTTACATTAAGCTGATAATTTAAAAGGAGTAATTGGTATGTTTTCACTTTAAAATTAAATTAAATAAGCTCTCTATTTGCCAAACCACATTACATTTAATTTTACTACTGTTTAGTATTTTATTACACCCGTTAGTGATAGCAACGAAACTAGCGGCAGATTTTTCCCCTGTGCTAAACTCTCCTATAGTAAAACATATTTTCTTTCTAACCTATAGTAGAATTATTCTTAACCTTAATCAGGTGAGCAATGATCACAGTTAAAATTCACGCGGGTTGAGTTTCGCACTTCCTACTCTCTTCAGCTTTCGAAGACTCCTCTTCACTTACGCGTCGAAGCACAGTCACAGAATAATTAGGAATACTAAAGTGAAATAGCCGGTAGGAGAGCAAACACAATCACATAAAAATGGCTTTCCTGGCCAGCAACATGGTGTATACGCTTACGGCAGATCAGCGCAAATAGGCTACTTGCCGTAACATACATGAGCCAGACAGACACGGAACTGGTATTACGTACAACTTCGGGTAGCCAATAAGCGGGCAAGTTCGCCCGTATAAAATACGGCGCCACGTCATTTCATGTCTGTATTATTTTTTAGTGCCGACCTCCCGTAGCTAAGTTGGCTGCGCGGCCGACTTTGGTGCGAGGTGTTCTGGGTTCTATTCCCAGGTTTGGCTGAGTGTTCATTTGTGTTCGTCACAAATGGTGAAGCAGGAGTAGAGTAGTTTCTATACGAAAATTTCTTAGAAGGTTATTTAAATACGTCACATTGATCCTGTAACCTCTGATAATAGCTGCACTCTTGGCCGGAGGGCTGCAAAGCCGTGGGTTAAAAAATATATATATTTAGTCTGTGGCACAGGCTGTCTCCTAGCACGCGTCCAGCGAGAGGCGTGCTAGTGTGTGATGAATGGAGGAGTTCGCGCCACAACGCAGGTCGTCCAGCGCTGAGAGCCAGTGGCGGGTGAAGTAGCGTAGTAGACACAGCAGTGCAGCGTCATGTGAGAGAGGTGTCGAGTGCAAGCAGCTAGGTTCGAGGCCAGCGTCCCTGCAGGGTCCCGGGGCCCTGCGCCGCTACTACTAGGGGGGAGGCTCGGCGGGCCAGCCAATGGCGAGCCAGACTGGTAGGCGCCGACCAGTCCCGCCAGATAACTTGGCAAGAGACTCCGGGAGTACTACGCCCGTCCAGGAGCGGTGCAACAACCCCTGGCGCGCTCGTAAACCTACCCCCGACATCGAGGCCACACACACATGCACGGGGGTGTCTTACATAAGACGACTAACCTCCCAGCTCTCTGCGAGCCAACCTTCCGACCTGACTGTCTCCACCAATAATTATTAAACTTGTGGCCATCAGTCTGTTCAGACTCTTCCTCCGCTCTTTCTTAAGGTGGAATATTCCCCTCCATCTTGGATTATTGTAAGGATTGTATAAACTTTGGCTTCCGATTTATTTTTGTACGTTTCACCACCACATGGTGGGCAGTTAAATAAGTATTGCTCGAGTAAAACTGTCTTATTATTCTTATTTTTGGTTTGCAGAAGTAGAATTTTCAGAAATATCCCATTTTACAATCACATTTTTAATGTAAGGAAATGTTTCTTTGTATTCAACCCGGGGGCCGATTAAATATCGCCTTTTATGGGTGCAATGCAAAATTTGCCCCTGCGTTGCGTCTGCTTGCGTTGCCATAGAAGAAGCATTTAACTTTCCCTGCACTTGCGTAGCGCTGCGTCGGCGCAAATAGCAGGTGGCGATATTTAATCGGCCCCTGTTAGCCAAATGCAACGAGAATTCAATGGAAATGTGTGTGTATTAAAATAAATCGTAAATATAACTAACAGACTGCTGTCATGCTACTTGCAAAGAGGGGTTTACACTTCTGAAACCGAGACACTAGAATCCTTGAGTAGATTATCAGATTCTCATTCACTGCAATAACGCTATATTCAATCATTCCGTACACATACGACACATTTTTTTGTCTCGGAACTTTAGTTATTTCTCGAGAAAAACAATAAAAAACATTTATTATATCAACATTTTCGTTGAAGAAAGAATATTGTCGCGGATTCCTGCAAATTTTATTAAAATAAAGAAAATGTTAAAATATATGTACTGTAACTATTTTTCCAGCGTGATTGATACTAATGTTAGATTCATTAAAAATACGCATTCGCCCTACAACTAATAACAAAATCTTTTTCGCCAAATTTAAATTTAAAAACCAAATAAAAATAAAACGAACAATTAATACTAATTCCCTTTGAAATGTATTACAGATAATTAATAACAGCGACAGACCAACAGAAAATACACTCGTAAAACAAGGAAACTTCATAAATGTGTGAATTTTATGTGATTTGTATTTCAATCGTACATTGTATTTGAACTGATGTATACATTCTTTAATGTTGAGTAGATAAATTTTTTGCCGATTACGGGGGTTTTACTTTACTTTATTATACGTATTTTGACTAGGTAAATGATACAGTATTTTTTCGAATAGGAAAACAACCGAATAAAAAAAAATCAGCATATTTTATTTTTTCGTTAATATTATTTAGTTTAAATGTCTGCGACACTATCATTTATACGACATGAATGTTTAATTAATATTAGAGTAATTACCGTACAATTTGACCAACTTAAACGTAACTTGGAATGAAAACAGTCTAGAAATTTACATATGCTGTTATTCAACATACCTAATTTTAGCAGCCATTTTTCAATGCAGTACTTCATTATAAAATAATTTTTTACAATATATATTTTAAAAATTCTACTCCGGTATCTAGAAATATTGTACGTGAGTAAGATTACATAAGGGAATACACAGCTGTATCGGAACGAAGAATGTTTTGTAAAGATTAGTCAAAAATAAATTTTAATGTTAGCAGTTGAAACGATTATCTGTTGACAATAATTGAAGGATATTACTAATTATAGGCTCTACAAAGTGTCTGGGGCGGAGACAATACTTCCTTCGTAAATCAGACCAAACTTTAAGGCCTATTGTTATGTTTACTTTTTATCTATTAGCCTGAGTCACCAATATACATAACAACAAATTCGAAGTTGTAAGAAATAGATTATTAAAGCGCAAATGTACCTAAGTTGGCGCTTACCCTGCAGTCTCTTACCAGCATGATTAAGCAAAATATGTATTTATTTATGAATCAGAGCAAACAATATTTTCTCATAATTTTGTAAGCACGCTAGGTACGGGAAATAATGACGAATGTGATACTGTTTCTCGTGGAAGTGTTGGTGAAAGACCCCAAGTCATTCACTTATTTTAAGCAGTCTTTGCGTCTCGTCGAGAGCGAAGTCATTAGAGACGGTGACAGAATATTTACTATCACAATGAAAGGAACTGAGAAAGGTCTATGTTAAGGACAATCTCAGCATTTGCATTGAGCGATTTATCAAATAAATAGAAAACTGAAATCAAGATTGCCGGAACCGAGCCCGGGCCTTCTCAAATACGAATCAAGCGTTTACCGCTTATTTATTCACTATTTTACTCTCAATATGACCGCAGTTCTGGGATATGGACCACGTCAATTGTGTATATTTACATTGCATAACAAATACATTACTCGCATAAATTGACTTTTATTTATTTATTTGCTATGCGTTCTGTGGAGCTCTTTACAGTGGCTATTGCCATAGAGCTATATAGAACATGTCAAATTATTATCTATATACACTATATACACACATTCTAGTAACAGAATTGTACACACAGTATAATTCAGTAAACTGGAAGGAAAAATCAATTCTAGATTTGTATACATACATACATACATACATACATACATACATACATACATACATACATACATACATACATACATACATACATACATACATACATACACTTGAACATACAAACAATGACAATTCAGCTTAGGAGCAAGTTTTCGACATACAAAGCAACACATTCATATACAGAGTGTAAATGAAAGTATGTTACAAACTTCGTGTGGTGATTCCTTGTCGAAAATGAAGTAACAGTTACATAAGACGACTTTTCGTTTAGTACACTTCGTAAGGGAGCAATACGCCCTAGAAAAAATGAATTTCAAACTAGTTTACAAAATCGTAAACAACATAACATTAAATCATTATTTGCCGGATACTGTGTTCTGCAAACACTTATCGACAGTCCGTGAAAAATGTGTTTCGAATAACTTACACCGTCATCAAAATAATAGCGGTGGTCACCCCCTTTCCGGCTTAGACGTTGGTGCCATCAGATGTTATGGACATGCAATGCTATAATTTGTATCAAGATACCCCGATGAACAAAAAAGGTCGTCTTGTTGTTACACTGTAAAGTGAAGCATTTACAAGAAAATGGGCAAGACAGTGTTAGGGGACTGCCACGTAGGCAACGCGTATTACACAGGTGGTGTGGCTGAACGACGCGGTAGTTGGTAACAAACGCGAACCCCACGCTAGTTTGTAAACCTACAACGCGTCATGGGCGACGTTGTGTGAGCTACGAACAGTTACTGATAGATGGCTGGTGTAGCAGAATGAATTTGTTAGTAAATATTGCGGGGATATTGAAATGTACTGCACACGTGTAATTATTCTGCACAGTAGTAGTACGAAACCAAATGAAGTGAACAATGTAATGTACACAAATGCGTGTAATGTAAGAAGGGTAAACATTGGAGCGCACAATTCTACGTATGTCAGTCACCATTGAGGTTTTTCAATATCATTCCCTCCGTGATGAACAGACGGTTTTGTGTTCCGTACTCTGTAAAGAGTAAGTTGTCTGAGACTTGGCCCTGATACATGCACACTCCCCACGTCCTCCTCCGTTTACCGTGTAATGCGTGCCGGAGTACCCATTAGACTGCGACGAGGTACACTCTGACGTGCCGGGATATGTGGGTTCGTCATACTATTCACAATTACTGGGTTGCAATAAAAACCAAACGTCCGTGAGACAGTGAACATGGAAAGGTACGGGTATGCTGAGCTTACCGATATGGTATTGATTTATGGTGAAGATAAGTGCAGTGGCAGGTTAGCTGCACGAATGTATCGTGAAAGATTTCCACACAGACGGCACCCAGCACATACTATTTTTGCACGAATCGTCCAGCGTCTTCGAGATACAGGTACTCTCCTGCCACATTTCCGGAACTGTGGTGTTCATACAACAATGCGGACACCACGATTTGAAGCGGAAGTTCTCGCCCGAGTCGAGGATCAACCGTCAACAAGTACCCGTGTTATTGCAAATGCGGTATGTGCATCACATATGACAGTGTGGATGGAATGTCTTGCATGAGCAGCAGCTACGCCCCTATCGCGCATGTAGGGAGCAAGCATTAGTGCCACGTGACTATCAACCCAGACATGATTTGTGTGCATGGTTTTTGCAGCAGACAGCTCGTGACCCAGAGTTTCCCAGGTATGTTCTCTTTACAGACAAAGCGTCTTTCACACGTCATTGTGTGTACAATGCTCACAACAGCCATGTGTGGGCTGAAGAAAACCCACATGCCAGGGTTGTGCGATTCCACCAAGAGAGGTTTTCGGTCAACATGTGGGCGTTCATAGTCAATGATACCTTAGTAGGACCGTACATGTTACCAGCACGTCTTGATGGCTACGTGTACCTACGGTTCTTGCAATACACTCTGCCCGAGTTGCTTGAGGACGTACCGCTGCTGATACGTGACCGCATGTGGCTACAACACGATGGGGCACCACCTCACAATGGCCGTGCTGTTCGTGAATACCTCAACCAAGTATTTCCAGGATGCTGGATAGGCAGGGGAGGACCTGTCACGTGGCCTCCTCGCTCCCCTGATCTATCACCCCTGGATTTCTACCTGTGGGGACACATGAAGAGCCTTGTCTACGAGACGCCAGTGGACACGGCCGAGGAGCTCGTCGCACACATCGTTGCAGCAGGCAAAGTGATACGGACGAATGCCAACCTGTTCCAGCGTGTGCGACTGTCCTTGTTGCATCGTTGCAATGCATGTATTACTGAAGGTGGCCGAACATTCGAGCGCTTGTTATGATATTCATGTAAACATGTATCACTTATGCGGCTGTGAACGTTTTAATTACAGTAAAGTATTTGCTACACTTGTTTTCAGTACCGTATCATTCGGTGTATTGTGTGTTGCCTAAGTGTCAGCCCACTAAATCTACGTACTGTATCTTGGGCATTTTCTCGGACATGCTTCACTTTACAGTGTAACAACAAGACGACCTTTTTTGTTCGTCGGGGTCTCTTGATACAAATTATAGTATTGCATGTCCAGAAAATCTGATGACAGCAACGTCTAAGCCGGAAAGGGGGTGACCACCCCCATTATTTTGATGACGGTGTAAGTTATTCGAAACATATTTTTCACGGACTGTCGATAAGTGTTTGCAGAACACAGTATCCGGAGAATTATGATTTAATGTTATGTTGGTTACGATTTTGTACCAATAAACTGTTTTGAAATTCGTTTTTCGAGGGTGTATTGCTCCATTACGAAGTGTGGTAAGCGAAAAGTCGTCTTATGTAACTATACTTCATTTTCGACAAGGAATCACCACACGAAGTTTGTAACATACTTTCATTTACATCCTGTATACCTTATGGTATACATACATGGTTTATTTTACATACATGGTTCATTAACATAAAAGCAAATATAAATTCTAAAGAATTATTTGCATACAAGGTTCATTAACATTAAAGCTAAGGTATTCTTCTAAAGAATAAAATGCATTAGCAATTAAAAAAGACGTTAGTAGTTTGTGTTTGAACTGTTATATATAAATGTTTGAAATTTCATTGTTCACTAACGCGTCGTTGTGAAACGTTATGCTACATAGTAGACAGCAATATCCAGCAAGTTGTGCGTTCATACATTACAGATGACAGTTGTTAAATATGGGATTACATACAGTAACGTAGGGAACAGCAACATAAAATGTTTTAATAACTTTACACTTCATATATGCTTGCGCGACGTAATATATGTTAATAATCAATACGTTAATCACTTGTCAGTCAGAACTGCCTAGCTAGGTATTACCTACAGAACAAGAAAATATGAGGAAATATTATCCTTGCGTCACGTTCTTCTGACAACGATGCTGTGGCAACATTTATTTTACGTGAACCGTGGCTACTAAATGAGCTTTGATGGTAACAATTGCTACGTTAGGACCCATGGACGGAACCACGTATGCAGTCGTTTCGCACGGGAAAATGACAACTACTTTTGACAAATGGTGTGAAAGTGGCCGTTTGCGACTACCTGGACCAACAACTCACAACATTATTCTGTAATCAGGATCAAGTTTACCGCTTGATGTTAGATATTTAATGTCTGAAATGATTGTTCTGTGGTTGTTTCTGAAGGTTTTTATTGTAAATAATCAGTACGGTGATGGCATTACACGCTTTGTTCGTGCTTAACATATGTGAAGTTAAGCCACAATGGATCAGCAGTGGACTGCCAAAGAGGGATAGAAGTATCCCAGTAAAACCCACTGAGTCAATCCAATGTTCGGCAATTGTTCTATATGTAAAGTAGTAAGCGAATGAGTCAGACCATAACGTCACCGCGACTGCCAGTATTGTTACAATATACATTAGTTTTTCAGCTCGCAGTATGAGAAAGGGAATACGCGTGCATTGAATATTAACATTTTGATATAATATAGGTAACGGTTTTTGTATGGTTATTGGAAAATGTGTGCACTTTCGTAACTGTGTTTTACAAATACTTTTTCTATCTTCATGTTTGAGTAATGTAAATGGACACACTTTTGCATTTACTAAATGATTTGTGCGCCGCACTGGTTCAGCCAATATACAGTGCCTGGTCGCTTGAGGAAGGTGTGACCAACACAACCTGTGCCCAGCGCAGAGCGCACCGCTATTCGTTGTTCTGCAGGTTGCCTAGATGCCAGGCTCCCTCTTGCACAAAGTCGATGATTGCCGAAGTGGATTTCGATTATTTCAGTGGCCTAATTTTTGTGTCCATGACTGTACATAGTTAAATATTGTGAAATATTGCATAACTGTTGTGGCAACCCGCAACATACTTTCGAAAATCCCAAAGGCTCTTGGAACATATGATTAAATATTTATGACACAGTTCAGCTATCTACATTCCAGAACAGCAGAAAAATGGTATTTATCTCAGGTGACAGGGGTTGTAGTTTCGTTTACTAAGATAATTCACTAACACAAATAAACGTGCTGACATGGTAAAACCTACCAAGTCAACACCGACTAGGCTACAGATCCGCACACAACGATATGGCGTCATCGCATCTAGGTCATTCGTTTTTCGTAGGGGCGGCCTCTGTCAAACTGATCTCAGAATATGTCTCCGAGACTACGTGGATTGTGTTCGATGGTTTCAATGTGCTAGACATATGTAAACTTAAGTGTAATGACTGAGGTGTTTTGCCTTTAAAACACTGGTTCAGAAAGTAGTTACTAACATATCATTATATAATGAATGCCTATCCCCAGCTGTTGGCTTGATAAATGGTGTTGGATCAGCAAGCCTATAAGAGAATCTTCACTCCCTGTTAAAAAGAGTACCTTTTTTTTTTTGCCGAAGACCCCCGAAGTAGGATGTAATCCCCCTTTTCTCTGTCTAACACCGACGCACGCATAGTTAAGGACGAAGAAAATGTTTTAAAATTACCATGTTCGTACTATAATTGTTATTACATAAAATTTTTAAACATTCTAAATAAGTTAAAACCATATGTTAATGGCAAGCGTTATTATATATACATACATACACAATTTAATTTCGTTGTTATTTCATTGTAACATTTATGTTTTGTTGATAAGTTGTCTGTCGGAGGAGGGAATCTTCGGCAACCTTCGGTTTAGGACTCGTTTTCCCTATTCCAGTTACGAGGGCCTGTTTCGTGTTTTCCTACATTATAATTTTTTTGTTTGTATCAACCTAGAATACGGCACTGTTGAGGTAATGCATTCTAGTTAATTCGTGTGCCTAAATTAAACGTAAATTAGAGGTAAAAGAAGGAAATATTTGTATATTGTTCAAGTATAAGCATATCAAATTGTCATGATTGAAATGGCTTACAGGAAAACTGTGTTAAAAAGAACGTTCCGGCGAGCTCGAGACATGACACTTTAAACATAGTACAGAACTGTACGACAATGTAATGTTAAATCGCTTTCTTATCTCTCTGTTTGGTACAAATTTTGCAATCAACTGTAAACTAACTTACCCGATGAGTTGGAGACATGAAAATTTAAAAAATCTCAGAACTGGATGACAATGCAATATTAACTCGCTTTCTTATATATCTGTTTGGTTTAAATTTTGCAATTAATTTTAAACTAACATATCCGATGAGCTGGAGACTTGAAACTTTCAACTAGCCCAGAACTGGATGACAACGCAATGTTAACTCGCTTTCTTATCTGTCTGATTGGTAAAATTTTTTCAATAAATTTTAAACTAACTCCCCCGACGAGCCAGAGACATGAAAATTAAAAAAAAAATCTCAGAACTGAATGGCAGTGAAATATTAACTCGCTTTCTTGTCCGTCTGTTTGTCTGTCTGTTCGGTACAAATTTTTCTTATTTAAAATTGTTTGTAAAATTTCGTACACCATACTAAAAATCAGAATTAATATTTAAGTTAAAAGAAATCAATATACATGCTTATAAAACGAAATTAAAACTACAAAATAATTACTTCTCTGAAAATATTTTTAATATTAAACCGAAGAACGTGGGTTGCGTGCAGTAGATAATAGTAAGGAGTGTAGAGAGTAGATGTCGTTGAGAAAATAATATCCCACGACAGTTCATATCATGAATTCAGTGCAATACAATTCTATGGGTGCATGCAAGAACCTGATAAGTGACGAAATAAACAAATGCAGGTATTATGGTCTAAAGTTATTATCTAACCACACATACATATGTACTTAAATACATTGTTATGTTGTTACCATCTACACGTAAAACAAACAAGTAGAAAACTTGTCTCATATTAAGTGTCTTAAAACTATGTTTTTAATTTTCATATGAACAAAATGGTTAAGTTACCTTTCTCTTAAAGAGTGTAGTATTTAGTTTCAATCGCAACACGAGCGAACATTACTATTTATAAACAAATTTAACGATCTGAAGCATTGTAGTTTATTTAATTGCAAAAAGAAAGTGCCATAATACTTTAAAACGCCTGTGCGCGACACGAGTTTAGAAGCGTCAGGCGTACCAACTTCATGTTACTTTGCGTGAAAGTTAAGACGCCTTACACGCGGCGAGGAGCTTATGACGAGGGAAAACGTAATATATTTTTTCGTTCAGCGTCATACGGTGCAAGTCTTATGCCCGTGACGCCTTATTGCTTAGACGCCTTATAAGAAAATATCCATAATCGACGTGCAGGTTACTGCGACATGACATCACACGTCTGTGACTTGCGGGTAAAACCCCAAGGCGCTCAGAGTTAGAAACATCCCATTACTGACCATGAAGAAATATTTCAGGTATGTACGTAATGTGCTGAAACAAAGTGGTGCAAAAACATCTTCGCGAAAACTTCCAGCCTCAGATATTGAGAGATGCGAGTGAGAGATGTTGGTCAGCTCTTAACATCAAAGTCTAAGCTGATGAGGGGTGACATTGTTTTAGTGTGTAGCAGCGCCGTAATGAAGGTGCGGGGGAGACGGGAGCTTCCCGAGAAAACCCGCCGACCAACGGTATCATCCCATACGATTCCCACATTCGAAAATTCGGGGATCGCCCCCTCTGGGAATTGAACCCAGATCACCTTGGTGGGAGATGAAGATGAATACAGCATTTGGATATAATTTCAACATTGAAATGTCAGTTACTTATACCGACGTCTGGCGCTGAAAATAGCAGTGGAACAACACATATAGACTATTCCAGGAACGAGGGCAAATTTTTTTGGCATCTGTTAACTGTAGTTTGTATGGCCACGCAATTTTCATGAAAATTATTTTCTCCCAGTTTGCAGCTATGCTTCATGGTTATCGGCAGCTTGTATTTGTGAAGTGACGTCTCTCATTTGACTGTGCCGATCATAATATGGCCACTGTAGCATCACACGTCTGTAATTTGCTGGTAGAACTCAAAGACACGTGAGTGTTTCAATCACTTGACTACAGTATGAAGCAGAACTGCAGATGTGCACGTAAGGTAGTGAAAGAAACTGGGGCAAAACTCTTTTCGCGAAACGTTCGTGGCTCTAGTCATTTGTAATACTAAACTAAATATTTTATTGTCACGAAACAATGACTGTTACGTACAGAATAAGTGTATGAAGGTAAATCGGCGTTGGCAACATAGAATACCCTGCAAATGAAATCAACTGGCAATGCGCAGAAAAAAAAGCCAACAAAACAATAAAAAAATGCACTCGTTTGTGTGATAGACTAAGCGAGCAGAGCTACAGTAAACAACTGCCTGTCGAACAAACTCAGTAGATGGCGTTTTACTTAGTGTGCGTGACTTGATACGCTGGGTATTGCCCGGTGCACACTGTCAGAAAAAAATTCCGTGTAATTACGGAAAAGTACTGGCAAAAATTATCCAGAAATCTTCGTAAAGTAACAGGCACTCAGTTTTTCTTGATAACGGAACCTTCCGTAAAATAAAGGACAATCTGTTTTCCTCAAAAAAATTAAATTTCTGTAATCTACTAGCACTATATTTTCTAGAAATACTACATTTTCTTATTTACTATGCGTTATCGAGATTCTGACACACTATTTAGTAACCTGAAAATTTTTCATAGTTGCTGGGATTCTAACCCACGACCTTTTAATAGCCAGGCTGAATCTCTAACCATTGAACCACAGTGACAAGTTATGAGTAAATGAGTTCTATGCAGTGGTAAGATATCAACATTATAAGAGACAACTTTTGTATTTGACACGCAGGATTCATAGTGATTATTAATACTACTTTTTTTAAGAAACACAGTAAAATATGCCTTAAAATTGTAGAAACATATTTTCATGAATTTATGGAAAGTTACGGTCAAACATCCGTAAACTGGTAATACAGACAAATTTCCGTAAACATAATATTACGGAATCTACTTCCGTAAAAATACAGTACTTTTCTGTAAATATTCCAGTGGATTTACGGAAATTTTTAACAGTGCAGTGGCCTGTAGTCGAGTTGAACAAGCAGTCTAGTTTCTCCTGGATGATTGGAGTGAACTGCCTGCCGGGCGTGCAGTCACGTAGAAATTATCATGGCACTGGCGGATACCGACAGTAGTTGTAAAGGCGAGAGAGCAGTCGAAAAACAAATGGAGCTCGATCTTTTCACGGTCCTAGCAATACAGGTCAGTAGAATATCTACTTATACTGTTGATGTGACCCCTTCATGACTGAAATGTCACTAGTATCTCTAGTACAGTGGTATTTTAGCATAGCAGTACAGGATGATCATAAAAGAACACCCCAAACTTTGAATGTCTATAATACCAAAATCAAACAGTCTACAACCTTGGCTGACCAGTCAAATAAACTGCGGGAATGTAACGTTTTTTTTTTATTTGGCCACGCTAACCAGGTGGTTGTTCCTCAGTTAGAAGAGCGGCGGGGGATTTAATTTTCCAGCAGGATGGAACGCCACCCCATTGGCACTTGCCACCTTGTTGATCGTAGATACCTAAATGAGATCTTGCCGTTGCGCTGAATTGGTCGTGAAGGAGCAGGTGACTGACTTCCCACAAACCCAGTCCTTACCCCGTGCAATATTTTAACGTGGAGGTACATTAAAGATAACGTGTTTCATCCATCATTGCCGGCCACTATAGTTGACCTCTAAACGAGAAGTACGGACGTCATACAAACCGTAACACCGGACATACCGTCAAGAATGTGAAACCAGTTCGCGTATCGCGTAGATAGTCACATTGAGTATTTATGAAGATATGACAAAAAAAACTTCATTATTGTACGGTTCATTTGATTGGTCGACCAAGGTTGTGCGTTGTATGGTTTTGGTAGGTAATATAGTAATTAGAAGTTGGGGTACCCATTCTTTTATAATTATCCTATATGTCGTCACACTAGTACACAGTAAAACAAACGAAAATAAATCATACTTTTACAAGAAAAAGCTTGTAAACTAATTTCAGAACATTTATCAGTCTAGCCAATACGACTAGAATGTCGCAGGTCATTTAAGTGATTTAAATTTTCCAAATACCGGAGTTAACTAGGATACGTTTTTATGAGCATAGTGTTTCATGTGGAACAAAATAACCTTAAAGTGTCCGTCAAATTTTACAAAAATATTGTGTACTCCTACAAATAAATTTGTTGGAAACTGGTTGCCGAAAAAATTGATGACAGTTCAAACATTTGTGATATGTACAAGAAGTAATATATGTATTAAAAACTGTTATTTGTGAATATATAAAACCACATACTTCTATATTTACAAACATTTTCTCTAACGTATTCAATAATTTTATAAATTTACAAGAAGATTTTTTGGAAAACTAGTTTCCAAAGAATTTTTTTTTATGAAAGTATAAGATTTGTTTACTGTGTAGTGCCCGTAGCGTCTCCGACACAAACTTGCTAATCCCAATACTATGCACGCAGTGTTAAAACAACACCACTGTACTAGTAGCGTATTCTAGGCACATTGGCGTCAGTCATACGAGGGTAAGTTTTTAACGGCATTGTCTTCTATGTCTCTGGACCTTGTGAAGTGATTTTGGTCAATGAGAGGTGACATGATGTGGGCATGGAGCAGCGTCGGAATGAAAGAGCGGGGAAGTGGGAGATCTCCGGGTAAACCCGCCAACCAGCGGCATCATTCGGCAAGATTCCCACGTGCGTAAATTGGAGGATTGACCCCGCTGGGAATCGAACCCGGATCGCCTTTGTGGGAGGCGAGTGCTATTTCCACTGCGCCAACTGCGGCTCGTGTGTACCTTGTGACGCGCAGGGAAACTCGCTTGTGGTACGTGTCCTCAGGGCAGCTAGCAGTTAGCTTCTGTGACGGTATTGTTTATCTATGCCGCAGAACGTGCGTATGCCGCGAGGAGTTTCACAAACTATGCGGCGAGCCAGGGACTTGCGTCAATACCGAGTTACTCAACCTCTACACCTACAGAGCCAGCAGCCGTTTTGTTGGAAACCACCACTGATATATTACTACCGACATGTTTTGTGCATAAGGTATGAACAGTTCGCGGCTTCACTTCCACTGCTAACATACTGCGCACAGGGGCGTAACCAGGAATTCTATTCGAGGGGGGGAGTAGATTCCATTGAGCATTCTCAGATCACAGTAAGGAGACACGTCATGAAGCGGAGGTCCGGGGAATCTCCCCCGGGAAAGATTTGGTTTCAATGTGCAAAATTAAGCAATTTAAGCATAAAAAAAAACCATAAACTGTGAATATAACGCTGCTAATGTTATCTCCGAGCAGTTTATTTTCATTCCAGAAAAAGGGGGGGGGGGTGAAATATCCCGATATTCACCCCCCTCTGACTACGCATCAAACTGCGTGGAATTACACTTGTACAAATATACACTGTTCATCTTCGAACCTAGAGAGCTCATTGTGGTCTTTGTCGCCATAAGTGCTCACTTAATAATAAATAATTAAGACGTAAATTAAGAAAAAAATAAAAAAAACCGACTCACAGGATACTAAATGTCAAATCGATCAGACCAGTAGAATTGCTCACATTCACAAAAAAAAACTATAAAAGAACTGATGATCTTTAAACGGCTGAAAATATTTCCTTGAATCATAGCTAAGAACACTCTCGATCAAGTCAGCTTTCAAACATAAGAAACCGCATCAAAATAGGTCAGTTAGTTTAGGAGCTACCATGCCACAGACAGACTCACAGACACACGGAGACACAGACACGTCAAACTTACAACACCCTTCTCTTTGCGTTGGGTGTTAATAAAAGAGCTTTGAAAGTTGTTTAAATATGAATTGATAACAATAAATGGGTTAGTTGACACATATTCCTATAAGAACGATAGCATGTTCTCTGTAAAAAAATCTTCCTTTGCCACAACCTAATTTCTGTTGTGGCAGAATTTTTTTATAACTTGCTTTGCCCCAAATAACATTTTTGTATTAAGTATACAGTAATTGGTAACAGAGATTTATTGCATTCAAAATAGTTTAGTAGCAATTAGAGAACCTTATTTTTCGCGAAAAGAATTTTGCCCCACTTTGTTTTAGTGCCTTACGTACACATCTGCAATTCTTCTTAACGGTTATTGCCAGCGTAGCCGTGTCTCAATTGACTGAGCAGAACTGCAGATGTGCACGTAAGGCACGGAAACAAAGTGAGGTAAAATTATTTTTGTGAAAAACAGTTCCCTAGTAGTAATATCTGTGGTTTTCTGTGGTTCGTCGTGCATCATAAATTAGTTTGCAAGGTTTCAGTGCTGCCAATATCGCTTCACCTTCACTCGCTCATACAGCCCGCTGATGCATTGTTTCAAAGCCCCGAGTACTATATCAGCATAACTGTCATAAAAGTGCAATCTTTCTTGGAACAGACCATAGCTTTACAGGGCCGTGGATCGTTACTTTCTGGATAGACTGGGGGATCATGTTTACATTTTGTAGGTGTAACCCTTGATTGTTTTGTTTATGGCATTGTAGGAGCATTATATAATATAATTTAAGGAATAATAACAAATCAACTAAATAAATTGAGTATATTTAAAATTTATAATATTTCGTATAAGATTTTAAAAATGAATAGCGGTCATAAGATAAGTGCATTCGTGGAACAGAAAGTTGCATAGTATTTCATTGCAAGGAACTACATTGTACGCTCAGGGTTTAAGCATTACACTTGACACACTGATTTCGTAATTATAGCTATCTGTCGTTAATTACGGTAGCTAAGTTGATGGCACATATTTAACCTGCTATTACAATTCACTAAATTTGCAATCGTAGTTTTTAATACCCCGTTATGAAACACAATAATAAAATATTTGCGCAATATACGTTTTAAAAAGTATAAATAATAAATAATAATAAAAGCGTACACGCACGTTATTGTTAGGAGGTATTTTCAAATCGTCTGTTTCTTACCGGTAAACAGGTTCTACAGATCACCGTTTTAATTCCGGCCACGGTTGGCGCAGTGACTAGAGCACGCTCTCACTGTCTTCCGACGCTATCCGGGTTCAATTCCCATCAGCGGGGTCGATCCCTAGATTTTTGCATGTGGGAATCGTACCTGACGATGCCGCTGGTCGGCGGGTTTTCTCGGGGATCTCCCGTTTCCCCTGCCCCTTTATTCCGGTGCTGCTCCATACTCACTTCATGTCACCCACCAGCGCTAAACACCTAAATGTTGAGTGCTAACCAAAATATCTTCACTTTGCCGTTTTTGTTACCTCGAAGTACACTCCAAGTGTGTTTCCAGGCGGACTTGAACTCTTATGCGGTAAGTCCACATTGTGCTTACGAGAACATTCACACTGAGCACTTACCATTCAAACCAATATAAACTTACTTGTAAGAGTAAACGAGATGAAAGCAGTAATGTGAGGTGCCCTAACACAAATTACTTCTGCTGCAACTTCTGAAACGAGATCTTCGTAGTCTGTCATTTGGGATCGTCTGAACCTTATCGACGATCAAACGACACGAAAGTGGCATTAGTTGGGCAGAAGGAAGGTTGAAAGGAGTGTGTGGAGAGGGACGGAGGAAGTAATGTAGGGAGGGGGTTTCTTGCGTCTCGTCAAGCAGCTGCCACGGCCCTCACACGACGAATATTGATGGGGCGGTTCTTGTTACATCGCCAAGTTCCGCCCTCACTTCAGTCTGCAAGAACTCTTGAGGGACTTGCTACTTTTCGGTGGCGCTGCAATCTGGCCGTGAGGCGAGTTGCAAGTCATCTCAGGTCCTGGACTTCCCGTATACAGGATGCCCTTGAATAAGTTTTATAGCTCTTTGTCATATTGTAGTGATGTGAAGACGAGTAAATTGATACAGCACACTTAGAGTCGCACAGGTTGGGAAGTAACCGTAAATGGACTTACATACAGTGGTCTTCGAGGGTCGCAATCTGCGTTGAAATACAAAAAAACTGCGAATAAGGGTGACAAAGGGGATTATGGAGCTGGCCCGAGGATAAAAGGACATAGGAAACTGAAGTTCCCCGTGATATTCCGTATACCTTCGGTATCACGGTATCACAGAGATCCTGAAAGTGACCCCGACTGGACATCGAATCAGAATCTCCTGGGAGCGATGCGATCAATACACTTACGCTGCCCCCGGACTATTATCTCGGCCAACTTAATGCATTATTTGACGTCGCTCCTCATGATATTTGCTGCTGTTTCAACGCATACTGCGACTATCGAAGACCATAACATACAAGTCAATTTACGGGTACTCCCCAGCCTCTTCGACCCAAGTGAACTGTGTCATTGTACTCGTTTTCACATCCCCTACAACCTGACGAAGAGCTTTAAACGTTATACACGGGCACCATGCATAGGATGTCGGGTAACTCGTGGATACGGACTGCACCACGTGAATTAGTGACCAAAACCACGCAGAAAATACTACATACTACTCTCTGTGAAATGTTGTTCACAAGATAGGTCCAAAATACCAGAGAGTGGGAACGAAACTTACGTTGTTCACATACCATGACATTATTCTCGTAAATAATAGGCCTGACGAATTTTTATGAACGAGTGTTTTCATCTTAGTTTTCGACACAGTTTCGCGGGGTGCAGTCGATATCCACAAATTACACTTCAACATATTTCCACTTCGCTGATTTTTTTTTACCTTTAATGAAACATTTCTCTAAACTAACGGCCTTACTACATTTTACCAAGGATTATTTTGTACTTAGTTTTAATATCAAATGTGTTTGCCACAGTCAGTATTCTGTATAATAGGGTAGCTACCTGCACGTCGTAGGAGACTGCAACTCGTTTCACGAGACGTTTTCTCAGGTGTAGGCCTATTTAAGGCATATATAATCATATAACTTTTTTTTAATCTGTCAGAATATTTTAAGCTGTTGCAAGTAAAAAAGGATTCGAATTTGACGCTACAACCATGTCCGCGCGCTAGGTACCCTCGACTCTTAAGGTGGGTTATCAGTTGCCATATTGGAGTGTGACATCTTTGTAATTTCACGTAAAAATTGTTTGTATTAAACAAAAATTCTTTAAAGTACATACATTTTCCCATATCTTTGAGCACCTGTATTTTTTTAAGAAAATAATTTTAACTAGAAATAAAATAAAAGGTGTAATTCTGTAGCGTAATACATTTACTTTCACTGTAAATTATTTCTTTAGTGTCTTTGAATAATATTTATTTTGGGTAAGTAAGGAAAATAGTCAAATCACTACTTATGCGCTTGTACGATAACCATGGAACGAAAAAAAAAAAATGTATTTGTGGAATATTACTAGTGATGTAATGTGTAAGAGTTGAATAGTGTTTAGTACAATTATAAAATTAAGAATATTCTGGTGCAGATCGCCGTTAAGAGCCGGGTATGAGACACCTCAGCCTCGCCGCCACCACACCCCTCAGGTTCATCGTCGATATACTCTGTCCACTACAAGGTTGCAGCAGAAATACAAATAGCTAACGAAAGGAATTAAAACAATTGAAATATGGGCCTATATTGATTCCTCACATTGTGATTGTGCCGTAACACATTTTTCTCGTATTTTCCAATATTTCAAAGTAATTGTATTCTGCGCAAAAAAATTTTATTGTCATTCACTTGAATGAATTAGCTGCAACCTTAGAATGGATAGAGCATAATCACGGGTTTTCCGGAATCTAGCCGGCTGTGTTATATAGCAGAACCTGTCATCCTGTACCTAAACCCGAGGAGTATACAAGGAGTAACATAGAGATGTTACTGCTGATGGGTTCGTCACATCCACCAGTCAGTCGCTACATATCAACCAGGGTTCACCATAGACGATTACAGTCAGAGCTCACCATGGCTGCAGGCCCGTGGGTAGAAATTTATTTCAGGTTTCAGGTGAGGCGAACTATTACCCGAGGGGCTGGTCTGATGGTGTTTCAAACATTTTTGCAGGTGTATATAATTAAACTTACTGTGATAGGTCGGGCAAAAATTAACCCAGTTCGGGCCATGCCCGACCTGGCCTCCCTTGGCTACGGGCCTTAGTCAATACTGCATTAAAGCTGGCGAGAGTAGGTGAATACTACTACCAGAAGGAGACACGCTCCTTCCAATCGCAGCGGCCATTAGTGATAACCATTTCATCTAGCAACGGAACCACCCGCGGGTTAGCCGCGGAGGACCACCTTGCTAAGGACAAGGTCTATTCAACCTCTACGAAACCGCTTCGTGGAGGGGTCCTCTTACTAGGCGAACCAGACCATCGACCCAAGGACTCACCCTAAGTCTTCTTCTAATCAGGAGTCAAAAGACCACACAAGGCTGGGGCATCACACCGATCCCCTGAGTACCTGCAAAATACCATTACATCTGAGTTTTCACATGAACAGGTGTCGATCCTCCAGCGCTCCAGAACCCCTTCTCCAGATCAACATTACTCGAGATTCGCAACGCAGGACACTTTGTGGGTGCCTCATTGGGACATGCAATTTGTTCGTAGGTGGCACACCATGTTGGAGCCTCCGTACCGGCTGTTGGAAGTCGGCCTAAGAAACCCCGTCGTGGATCTTTCCCTCGATCGTCGCTAGTCAAAGGAATTCGCCACGTTTGGCACACAGCCAATGTGGCCACCCCTGGAAGAACTTCATGTCGCCAAATCAGCCTATCATTACGACGAAGCCTGCTCTGACGAAAACTAATTGCAAAAATACGATTCCTGCATCTTGGTTACAACGTAAAAAACTTAATTTGATTTGAACTAGTTTATTATATTTCGGGACCCATCACTATAGAACTCTTTTTGCATTCCTCTTTACATCAACATTATTTACACATTACAAAATTAGAGCGCGGGTACATACTTAAAATTCATCAAGGAATGAAATATACGTGAGGAACATCGACGGTAATGTAGTTGCGCGGAGGTATTTCGCCGAGAAGATCCACTTTGCTAACCAACAATAAGACGGTGAAGTCAGGAAATGGAATGGAGGCTTATGGTGGAACCGCAGTAACACGACAGGAGCGACGGGGCTGTCCGTGACGTCAACAAGAAAAGATGCCAACCCATCATGACCGAGTGGCTGACGTATTTTGTTATTCGCGTCGCGTCTGTCGTGCCGTTGTGATTCCAACATTATTCAAAAATACTTGCGGAACCTGTACGTTCTCTGAACTGAGCGTCAGGCATCCGAAGTGAATATCTAACGTAACGTACTTTTCTCTTCGTGGACGTCAGCGGCCCGGGGAAAATGTCCTCCCGAACCGTTCGGCAAATTTGGTTTGCAGAGGACACGGTAGCCGCGACGCGACGGCCATCGAAGGTCCGGATATTGCTCGGCTCTGTCCATGTTGTGTGGCGCGGATAGCGGTAAATCGTCCGCGACGAGAGCAGAGGAAGGGTCGACCCCGGCCGAGACAAAGAACCCGCCCTTTCAACCCTCTCCCTCCCTCCCCTACAACAGCATCACTCTACCCTCGACGTCCGAGAGCTGCAGTGGCGCCGCGAGCTACGAGGGACGCTTGCCAAGCTATTTAAATTTTTAAAAAAGAACATACAAGGACTTCCCTCTTCTCCTTGGATATGGAGCTCAAAGGCGAATGAATAAATATACGATACAAAAGAATACTAAGCGTATCTTAGATAAAGAAAATCCTTGACTTGTAAGCTCGCAGAAGTTGAGGTTCGTTCCTATCACGTGGGTTGTTTGTACTTCAAGCAGATGCAAATGAACAACTAGTACGTCCGAGACATGCAAAAATGATTTGTTTTCCAAGCAACACTATATTTATATCAATCAGTTTCAGAGAAGTTCTCGAGTGACGATTTTTTATCCATCATATATACTATTAAGGTTGAGTCCTAGCTGGAATCCCGGATACTCCGCATCCAGCAGTACATGAAAACACCACATAAGATTCCTAAATTTATATCGTGAGATGTAATTGTCCGATATTAATTATTAAAATTTCAAATGAAAGATCAAGTCCTAGTAATCACCCTGTAAAATATGATTTGCATACTAAAGCAATATCATATAAATTTATTATAAAACGTTTGAAAAGAGTTTTTAAATTGCTTGGTTTTAATAATAACTCTACGAATTCTGATTTCCTGGTTAAAATGTTGCAACTGAAGTTAGTTTGCAAGATAAAATAACATTTCTATAGTTTTTTTGTGTATAATTAGAATTAGGCACATAGAACTTTATTAAATTATTTTTTTCACCGGAAGTGGCATTTTAACAAAAAAATTATAATTTGAACTTGTGGTTAACAGTTATATCCTTAATGAAATTAAAAACATGTCAACCCTAGACACTAAAAGTAATTTTAATTTACAGTTGGTTTCAACATGCTAACTTGAGTAGTTCTGAAAAAAAAAAAACTTAAACTACGAAACTGCATGTCTGGTCGAGGATGTGCTATTTTTCATGGCCGGTGACATGTCTTGAAACTACTCGCAGTGACTACCTGCTGTGAGCGGAAATCTATAATGAATACTGTGTCGTTCAGGACGTCACCAAAACCAAGAGGACATAAATGGCTCGCGAGAAATGAATGAAATCACGCAGGCAGGGTATTTTTCCTAGTGCTATGTGCGGACAGCATTCCGCCGAGTGAAAATGACTCCACTCTACGAAATTTTGGAACAGAACGACACGATTAGTAGGACGTTAGAAACTAAACCAGTAGATCTAGGCACTCAGAACATAAAAAGGAAGCAGAAAGGATGGTCAGACCAGGATTCGAACCTCGATCACCTTGAATGCAAGTCCAAAATTTCACCCTTGTGCCATTTTGCTTTGTGTAGAGCTCAAAACATCATTGCACTTGAATCTATGCTAGTTTTTACTAAATTAGTGGAGTTCTCTTACGAATTGAAGAATTGATTTATAATTACACTTGCTTGCATTTTAATACTACTTTACATCACAGGTGACACAAACGTAACCGAATTTGTTCGACAATTTCGTCACAACATTTCAGTTTGAAGAGAAAATAAGAATAAGATGGTAACCTTTTGCTTTAATGGATAACTTATGGTTTAAACGGGGGCAGATTAAACTGTGTTCGGCATTGGTGTTCGACAAGTGTCCAAAATGACAATACGTCCTAGAGTTGACCTTGATATATTCATAGCAGGCTTCGTTAACAACTATCAAAACGTAAATAGCTGAAGATGCAATGTTTAATGTTATTAATATATGGTACGTGTGTAAAGACTACTAATTTATATTCAAGCTACTATGTTCTGCACTAAAAAATACATACATTTTTAGTCTTGAATATCACACTGAGATTTAACCCAGACGCATTTTGTCCTAAAGTCGAATCGTAAGCATGTATAGGATAGCTGACGCTTCATCTACTGTAACACTGTACATTACCTTACATCTACAGTCGAGATCGAGCATGTTCTAGTGACACAATCCAAACAACCAAGATTGTTGTCCTTACAATAAATGGCATCCAAATGGTGTCTATGTACACACAATCAATGCAAGCAACATAAGTAGCGTTAGTCAGTAGAAATGCTATCACTAAGTTCCTGTTCCTGTGATTTTGCTATACACTAAAATATGTTTATGGCGACGTCAAAGTTGGGCTCGTTCTACTTTACATCAAAATATTTGTAAGACAAAGTAAATGTTAAAAAAAAAAAAAATCTAGAGACTTGAGGTCTACATGTTTCTAATTCTAGTTGGCAAAGGGAGAAGTCGTTAATTTAATTTTGTAGTGGAAACCAAACCAATTTCGGCATTATAAAATTCACGAAAGCTCTGTGATTGGTCAGTTTACGCCTCTTACCAATACTAGTGCTCAAGCGGCAGAAATTTTCTCTGTGCTAAACTTTTAACATTGATCTTTTCAACATGTAGTAGAACCAACCTTCTGAAGAATAGATTTTGTCCAGCACTTAAGGCCATGATCTTTCATTTATTCAAACAATTGCAAATAACTGGAATATTTTTTAACCAAATGCTTTGGAAAAAATTGAGACTGTGTACAGTCATAAGATACACAATTTCGCCAGAGCGTTTTTTTAATAACGTACCGTTTGCTTGCAAAAAAAATTGCTTCATTTCGGTTCATTTTGACAACAAAATATGTGATATTTAAGGGGCAAAAATCTAATTAATCCGTTTGGTGTATTGCAAAAGAAAAATTCAGAAACAAACTATGATATATAAGAGTTAAAACTGTAAGAATGAATTTTTATACAAGTATTTATCTGCGTTAAAAATACTTTCGTAAACCCTGTAGAACTAAAGAGCGAGACCTTAACATATGGATCTTAAGCGCCTGGTGATGGATGACATGATGTGACTATGGAGCGGCGCCGGAATGGTGAGGCGGGGGAAACGGGAGATCCCCGAGAAAACCTCCGACCAGCGGTATCGTCCGGCACGATTCCCTCTTGCGAAATCAGGTTATCGACCCCGCCGGGGCTCGAACCCGGATCGCATTGGTGGGAGGCGAGTGCTCTGACTACTTTTTTTTAAATTAATTAATTTTTTTTTATAAAAATGCTTGGTGCCGTGGCGATGCGGAAGCTTCCGCATTATCACTGCACCAAACATTCCCCCCTTTTAATGTGACTTAATTTGAATGACCCCAGTACTTTTCGTGAGACAATTTGTATAGCGACAATTTTTTAGACCCAAATGGACAAACACAAATTTACACCCAGCCAGACCTGGGAATCGAATCCAGAACCCCCCGCACCAAAGCCGGCCGCTCAACCAACTGAGCCACGGTGGGTCGGCACTACTCGACCACCGTGACTGCTTTTGATGCAACTTTATTCACTCTATGATAGAGTAACGTAAAGAGAGAAGGCGACAACATGACTAGTAATGCAGGAGCGAACATAGAGTGCAGAGTGTTGTCTGGCGCATGTAGCCGAGGTCGGCGGAGGTAAAGTAACTCACATTAGTGTGGCTTGCATGACGGTGTATGTGCCAGCTGTGTCGCCCTGCCTGCACGTGTTGCAGCCACACACACACGGTCCTGACACCTGCCAACTGTCTGTGCTACGGCTTGACACAGCAATGCACCTGCCTCCACATTCCCAACACGACTTGCGATCCCCACATGTTGCCCTTCAAGTCCACCGAGCTAAGCTTCATTCCAGTACAGGCTAGGAAGATCAACGTTAAAAGTATGTCACAGAGACAATTTCTGCCACTCCAGTGCTGGTATCGCTAAGAGGTGAAGACTGACTCACAACGCTTTCCTGAATTTTAAATTAGTACCCAACATTTATAAATTAAAACGCGAAATTAGTTTATTTCCACTTCAAAACTAAGTTAAATGACTTCTGAATTTTCCAAGCCTATATAAATTTAATTTTGAAACAGTTTCGTATGTTTCTGGTCCCTTTGCGATATCAGCGAAATTAGCGGCAGAATTTTCCCTGTGTCAAACTCTCCCATAAGAAAACACATTGTCTTTCTAACCTGCAGTAGAGTTAACTCTAACCGAGTTAGGAGGCCCATATTATTTTTCCTAACTTACCCTAACTACTATGTTATGTGTGAGGCCCGGGGAAGGAGCGGGACTAAGTGCGTCTCAGGGCTGAGCCCCATACGCCTACAAGGGGGAAGTTTCATGCAGAGGAGGCATGCATCGCGGCAGAGAGGGATTGGGCAGACACGGCCGCAATTGGGGCCATGTCTACCTCCCTAAGTGTACCTATAGCTAAGCCATAGTCTAAGAAGAGAGAGGGAAAAACCGGCATAGTATCGTAAAAACCCTCTCGACAGAATAGGAGTGTAACCACTCAGCAGTTACATGTATTAAAAATAAGAATGGCACTTGAAAAGTAGGAAGGTCCAGGTTGTTAGTAGAGTTGTGAAGTAAGAGTGTGGCTGGGGGTGGTGACTGTATTTAACTTCTTTATTTCCTTTGACTTTCATTTTTGGGAGGGCGCTGGTTTTAACCAGGGCACTGTGGGTGAACACAGTACCCTGGAGGAGGACGAGGTTTTATAGGAGGCCCATAGTTTCAAGGCTAGCCGCCATATTGAATTATTTTATTTTTCACTTTTTTAAAATTCTGATACGAAAAAATGTGAAATTTGCTGTTATAGCGTGGATTGTATTTACCTTGCGCTACAGAAGAAGCATCGTAGTTGACCTTTTAACGTATAATTAGGCCGCAGTCTGCCCAGAAAATTTTTTCTATGTGCTGTACTGATTGCGATCTAAGTATACTTTATAACTTCACTTGCAATATTTGCATTGTAGTGGAAAGTAAATATATTTCACTCTATAATAACAAATGTTACTTTTATAATGTTCAGCCTTTCATGAAACTGAAAAATTAAATAATCTAATAATGTCTACTGGTGCCGAGCCTAAAGGATGTTCAAGTGCGTTCGATGTCTAAATGTTATATTTTTATGAAATAGTACCGTATTAGTTTTACAGACTTTACTTTTGAAAGCAGTTTCCTCTAACGAAACAATTTTAAATCGCATAATTTTCTCATAACGATGCATCGAAGCAATAATTTGCCGAGCAAATAGTGAAAACCAGTTGACTGAACTAAACGAAATAGTTCACAGTGAAATGAGATGTTATGGACTAAGTAAAACAAGATTAGAAAACCTACAGTGAACAACTTCTGTCCTTTAAAAGATCGCTGAATTTAACAATTTTCCCTGCAATTTTGCAATTTTTTAAATATACAAAATACAGTATTATGTTATCGGTTTATAAATGTTTGGTCACGTAGCCCTTGGCATGTATTTTCACTGGGAATTATTTCATTTGAGTAAGTCAGTTGGTTTTCACTATTTGTGTGATAGCGTATGAAAATTTTAACTTCGACGCATCATAATGAGAAAACTATGCGAGCTACAATTGTTTTGTAAGAGGTAATTGTACTTACAAATGCCGTCTACAAAACCAGCACTATTTAATGAAAATATAAAAGTGTGATTTTATACCATTTGAACACCCTTAAGGGCTTGGGCCCGATTTTCTACAAATTTGACGAAACATTTTTTAAAACGACTAGAGAGGACGAAGGGAATGGGATTAGCAAAATAAGAAGTTCCATACGTTCTTTCAAAATAGAAGACCAGACAAAGAAAATAAGTAGATGAAAAGCAGATTGACCAGGAGACGTTACTCAACAGAGACAAGTTCTGACTAGAAAGCCACGGTCACAAGAGACATGTTAGTTAAATACATTCGGCAGCCATATTTGATAGCGTTTAAAGCTACACATGTTCGCGAGGTTGCACCAAATACCGGACACGGCCTATACTTTAACATTGGCGATGACGGCGACATCGACATAAGCGCTACCTAAGCGGCTCAGTGTGAAAAACTCGGCGCGAAGTTCAACTTGACGTGTATCTAAATGGCTATCCTATGATAGTTTCCGAGTAAAATATCTTTCTTACATCTGACGAAAATTTGTTTGTGGCATATATTATCGTTTATATGTTATCAATTGGAACACCCCCCCCCCCGTATTTAATTTTCAATGCGATAAATGATAAATTCCTGTTAATATTAAGTATGGCCTATTGTGCTTGTTGTCAATCAGAGTAACACTATAAGAGTGTAGTCTTACCAGCTTACGTTTGTTATGTGTCATGTATATATAGGACAAGCTACTATTTATACTAGTTATGTAGTTAACAAGAATATGAGGCTCACCCGGATTTTTATATACATTTATGCAGCTATGACGGAGTAAGCCTAGGTCTAATTAACATCACAAAAAATTGAGATCACATGTTGAACTCATACTAGGTATCTCTTAATTTAGCCATTGATAGTAATACAATCAATTAAACTAATTTTCATACAAAATAATTTCAAACTGTTCAAAATAAAATATTATAAATTACTTAACCTAAATTAACATTCAATAGCCCCAAATTAGTTTCTACTCTTAGGCTGGTCATATAAAGTTATATATATATATATATATATATATATATATATATATATATATATATATATATATATATATATATATATATATATATAT
>PNEQ01038008.1:0-38022 GCA_003012365.1 Medauroidea extradentata
TTTAATTAATTAAGCTTTACAGTATATTTTAAGTGTAGCCTTACTCATTTTGACAAAAAAAAATAAAACTGTTTTATATTTAAAAATTTATTTTATTTCTTCTTTAACTTTTCAATTAGAATTTCCGCACACACACACACACACACACACACACACACACATATATATATATATATATATTTTTTTTTTTTTTTTCATTTGTTACATATGTGAGTCCTCGTAGCCTATATAATCGTTATTCAGTGTAAATTATTTCATTTCGGTAATTCTCTTGGTCTTCTTTTAATACAGGAAACCGTTTTATGCAACTTTAAACTTTGACAAGCCATTATAAAAAGACAATGAAAGCTAGACAAATTCTTTCCCGTAAGAAACTGTCTTAGTGATAACGTACAAAGCAAACCATGTTTCGTACAAATATAATAATTACTACGACAGTGAAAATAGTTCGGTGAACCGCCACCTTAATATGTAAATCTCCATCCTTGTTCTCACCAGGTCTCTGCGATAGACATCACCATTAAAATAGCTATAAATGGCATTATTTTGAGCGGTTTTAGAGCGACATGCGGAAGCAAATAGAGATCAAAAACGTTTATGCACAGTAATGAGATTGGATATACAACCAAGGAGATATACAACTAGGAATACCTTTCGTTAACATTCATATCAATATGCAAAACTAAGTACCTAATTAAAAAGGCAATATATGATAAAATGTCATAACTCGCAGAAAATAAAGCAATCGATGTATCGAAAAAATAGAATCTAGCAAATTTTCATATTATCTTCGTTCGTAGCAGATACCAAGTTTATGGAAGGAATAATTTTTCTCCATATGTGATTGATATACGTATCAATATATTTGACCAGAAAAATATCCACACCTCACAAAAAAAAAAAACCTACAAGAAGTTCCTATACGAAATGCAAATGGGTTCCAGAGTTCCGTTGGCTCCACACAATTTCGGCACTTGGAGATTCCTTGCAACTGTTTAGCTTTGTCATAAGGTTTTCCAAAATCACTCCCAACGGATACTAGGATGGTTCTAGACTGTAGGCCGTGGTGTATCCTTTCCCTGTTTCTTGTCTGTCTGGCTTTTGTCGAACTAAATAAACGCTTAAACGCCAATTGAAATCCACACAATTTTGAAGCAAGTGTGGAAAAACAACAAAACAACAATCCTAGACAATTATATTTTCGAACCAAGAAAGACGCATTTATTAAACGTGATATATTGCATTGAAATTAAATGTACAGTTTGTCTACGTCACTGATTGTTATTCAGAAATACATCCCTCGAGAAAAAAAAATTTGGTCAGAAAGTTGATGAAAAAATGTTGTCTGGAACTGTTGTCCCCCCGTCCCTTTTCGAGAAACGTACAATTTTAAAATGATGTTCTTAGCGTTGAATTATGTACCAAGCCCTCTTCACGTGGCCGCCTGGGTTGGAGGGGGAGGGGTGCTTTTTCTGCATATTCCAGTCCAAGAAGTGCGGAGTGCTAAGGGCGACGCAGTATGAACAGCACGCCTCACCCTAGCCTCTAGGCGCAAGTCATAGAAATGGCGTGCAGTCTTCTCACCTATAACTCACTCTTCTCTATGAGACATTCAGTCGTAACCTTGTAGTTTTGTTACGTAATATTTAAGGTACAGTTGTATTGTACCTGCCTATACCTTTTAAAAGCCACGGTCCATCATTTCTACTGATTTCCCGATAGTTAATTCTTTATTCCTAGACGAGAGCAGATATCAAAAATTCTTTGCACAGTTTTGTTAAAAACTGTGTATACTATGTTAACTATTTTTTTCAAGGTAAAATCCACTATGGTTTCAGCTAATTATTCAATAAGGAAATTCTCTTCAAGGGGCCTCCCTACCTGCGATTCAAGTACGTTGTATTGCAGCAAGTTACGGCTATTCTTTTTTTGACAAAACTGTTCAACGCACATTTTGTTTGTATCCACGGAAAGAACACGTATTTCAAACTTTGTCACCATAGTTTCAAAAATTCGAAACTTTGATTAGAAACATAATTTTCGGACCCTTCAAAATGGTCAAAATGGGTTTTCTAAACTGCCGTACCAGGAAGAATAACAAACGGATTAAAATAACACAACTATAGAAATAAGCCTTCGACTTTGAACTATGCTGCCTACAAATAAAATGATGTTGTTACCACTTAAAGTCCCATAAAAAAAAGGATAATAACGAAGCACTGCACGCCATCTGAGTAGCTTGCATGGAGAGGCGATAATGCACTGTATACGTCGGTCAACGGAGCTATAACTGCTCCTGTCTCATACACACAAACACAGTCTATATAGGGAGGTCCCTTAAGGAACTAATTTGCCAAATCCATATACAATGTTTTGTCTAGAAAAAATTGGACTACAAAGTAAAAACTATTTTTTAACAAAACTATACAATAGTTTCTCCATATCTGCTTTCGTCTAGAAATAAAAAAAATACCGTGAAAACAGTAGAAATTGAGGACTTAACATTGAAAAGGGGCTAAGTACCATTTTCGACAAAAACCAGTTAGGTACATAGAAAGGTGCCAAAACATTAGGTCGAAGACATACCTAATGTACTATCTTCTAGTGATATTCATGCGCGCCGTACATCAGCACAATTAGATGGTTGGAGTAACGTCAACGCATTCTAGTTAATTGGAAAAAATATATATTAATGTTTATAAGTGTTTTTTATTAATTACTGTTCGATGCTTCTACTTACTACTTTCCTACTGTAAAAAAATATGTTAACGCATTTGGATAATTCCTTGTTCATTTGTTTGTCGCAATATATTGTTTTCGTCATTACCTTTTGGCACTTAGCCCCTTATGAATGATAAGTCCTCAATTATGGATAATGGCCTTAATATTCAGAACCCAGAAACTCAAAAAGGACTCGAAGAACACCCAATTTTTGGTCGCTATAAAATAAGCTTTAATGACTAATGGTGTAACTGAAATGGTTATAGGCCTACAAGCTTGTATCTTTCTTTGAAAGTTATTCCTATACTACAAGAACTTGAATTGAAGACACTTTAAATGTTTTGTTGCACCTTGTCTAGTGTGTTAATGTATTTTTCACAAGTCACTTTTTTGTTTTGTTTTTCTTTGTTTCGGGTAGTATAAATAGTTAGGAAATGTTGCAATAGACTGCTCACTGGAGAAAGAAAGAGTGAACCCGGATACGGCGAGCGTGGTAGGAATGCAGGTTGAGAGGAAATCCCCGTGAACAGGTGTTTCCTGTGCGGCTTTTAGTGTAGAAACACGCTTGATAACATTCCTTAACACACCAGCCGTCTGTCGATGTGACGTGACACTTGGGACCCGTCAGTGTTCGTCGAGTTGCCTGTTCTTCAAGGGCAATAATACCACGACCCTTACTCTACTTTGCGAACAAGCTTGTCAAGACGTCTCATGAATATGACATTGTATGTGTCAGTTCAGCTACCGCCATACGTTAATTGTCTTAGAAATCGTTACAGCACGTAAGTATATAACATAGTGGAAGCAGTAAAGTATTAAATAAAACAATTTTGACAAATAATTTAATAAAATTGCAATCTTTCTTAAGATGATTTCAAATGTTGATTGTGCACTACGGTTTATACTCATGACTTCAAAATAAACAGTTATTCACTGGTATATACTGTCTATAAAGACTGAATCCTTAAGGTTGTGGTATCCAAATCCGTACTATATAATTTTTAAGGTTTTTTTTTTTTGCTATTAATCAACAAAATACAGAATGTAATTTAACTTTGTATGAAATTAAATCCGGTAGTGGATGTCGCGGACGTGGAACAGTTTTTCCACAGGATTGGACAATTTACCAGCTACTGCATGAACGTTATTTAAATGTGTCAAGGACGTACAACGCCAGCTACAGAAACCAATTCGTCCAGTCCTTTTCTACGACGTGCCGCAGAAATTAATGTTTATTTTAATTAATTATTTTTTTATTTACATATTACTTGCCCGACCGCTTGGTTCAATGGTTTCAGTTCTTGGTTGATCGGCCAAGAGTCCTGGGTTCGATTACCTACCGGGGGAGGAACATTTACAGTTACGTCTCCGGGTTCAGGACTATGTGTTACTGTATATTGTTCCTCATCTTCACCCAGAGGAAGGGAACTGTGCAGTGTCACCCTCGCCTAGTCGCGACTCGGGTGTTCCTTTCTGATGGCCAAACCATCCCCCGGGATGAAAGCTCATCATCACGTATTACTTAATGTTATAAGCCAAGTAACACACACCTTCACATCACTGTAATTTATGTCAGCTGGTTTCATAAAAATTAAAGGGGGCGGGACAACACATCACCTTTATGCTGTGATATAGAAGGCCGGGGAAACGCTTCCCATCACCCCGGAAATATCAGGATATACCCCTTTATATTATATGACCTATAAAAACGGCGTAGAAAGGACTGTGTCAATTTCAAACACTGCGAGATGTCTTTGAGCGGGAAGTTCTTGTATGGGAGTCGGTGTCAGCGTTCGAGCGGAGGTAACATCTGCGACTAGTGACGACATTACCAAATGGCGTCATCTCAGACTTTTCTAGGGGAGGGGGGGCAATATTTTATTTTCGGTGACAGTGACCTTGTTGCATCTTTTTTTATTAATTAAGCATGTATAAATTAGAAACTTTAATAATAAAACTTCAGTTTTATTTGCTTAAGTTAGCATTATTTAAATGACAAAATACAAAAAAATAAATTTTATACACTTAATATTTTTAATCCCGGGGGGGGGGGGCTTTTACCCCCTTGCCACCCCTCTAAATGATGCCCCTGGACGTGACATGGATAAGAAAAGAAGTTCAGTTACCTGCATGTTAGACTCCACTGGCCTGTGTAAACTCAAGCCCGGACCATTTGTCCATTAGCTGCTACTCACTGAAACCGCATACAGTGAACGATTATAAGGGGCTTGAGTGGATTCTAACATGCAGGTCATTGAACTTGCAAGAGTTTTCTTTCAATAGACATGGATTACATGAGATTTAATGGACCAATCAGCTGAGATGCTTGAAAGGACATCTCGGCGTAGTATCTGCGATCTACAGGTACAGTGTAACTAAGGGAACCTCTGGTCGGTCATAGTACTACTATACATCTCTCGAGAATTAGGTGCGGATTTTGGACTTTTCCCCGAAGAAAATTAAATTTTCGTATTAAAAATGTTATATCAAGAATGAGAAATTTCAGTAGTACCTTAAACTATACTTATTGTGTCAGACGTAAGTTGTATTCAGTATGTTCCTTTTAAGATGTTTGCTCAACAGTTTGTTGTGTGTTTTGTTTGGCATTACTTGTGCATTTCACACGCCAACCTCTAAGCCTGCGAACATCTGCAAGCTGTGTCGTTAGATGGTTGCTGAAAACTTCAACCTACGTTTCCTTGAAGAGATCCAGAGAAGATCGAAACACGAATGGGTCTGCTCTCGTTCTTGGATTTCTTCAGGTATTTGTAGATTACATATTTCTGTACCTAACTGGTGATACTGCTTGCAGACTTAAGGTTGGTATGAAATGCACAACAATGTTGATACCTTCAACAATTTGCTATACAGGTACAATAATATTCAGCTTAGACAATGTGCTACATATACTAAAATGCATGTGCTTATTTTTAGGGTATTCTAAATAAAACAACAACACTAATTGTTTATTATTGAGCTTTATGTCTCGTCGATGGCGAGGTTATTAGATACTGTTACGCACAGCTTTATAAAAGAAAAAGATCTCAGAGCGAAATGTGTTATGGCCTATGTCAAGACAACATCCCAAAATTCTCCTGGAGCGATTTTGGGAAATCACGGATAACCGAAATCAGTATGGACGAAGTTGGTAATTCTATTTTAGCTGTGTAATTTAAATAATTTCAGTAAAACCTTCCATATTAAGCCTAAACTAACTGCTACTTGATAAATAAGTAACGGTAATAAAGTTATAGTATTTAATAAACGTTTTATACGCCTTAAACTAACATATTATGACTCTGCGCAGTAAATATACCCTTCTCAATATGTTGGTGTTAGTGTCGTTTCGAGAATGAGTGGTAAATTCAACATATTATTTTTAACAACTCTTTACTAGGTACCATGGTCAAAATAGCTCTGACACTTACTCCGTACTACACGGACATACTGAACGCACTGCACGACGAAATCCTTAACTCCAAATTTGGAAGAAAAAAAAATATTTTTATTATATTTAAATAGTTGGTACCAACATACATATTTTCACTAAGGATAAACGGCTTATATAAAGTCGTTGCCTATGTAAAAAAATTATTAAAATATTTCTCAAAACCAAAATTTCGCCTAGTACTGAGAATACAAGCCTGAAGTTGTTGTTTTGAAGAAAGATATAAAAAAAATTACCAAATAAATTTCAAATATTTAAATGTCACAATAAAAGCAAAACATTGAAACCATTTACAAAAATGTGAATGCATTAAGACAAAATAAACTTTTTACTCTCCTGTAATATTTGACCTTTTGGAGTTAAGGCTTTCTCCCTTAGTAGGACAGAGTACACATATGTATATAGTGAAGATATGTTGATCAGCACTTACGAGGACTGTGTACTTAGTCGTTAGACGGTGTTTTGGCGTGTCACGCAAAAACGTTTTTACGCGAAACCGCTGATCTCATTCTTATTGTTGTTATCTAGTAAAAGAACACCCACCTGAAACTACAGATGCAACGGTTTGAAAATTCAGTATTCTTGTTAGAAACATGATTTGGGGGCCTCTGGAAATGGCTAAATACGACCTGAATCCGTAAATTGTAACATAAGGTCCGTGTATTAGTATTAACTTCATACTACAGTATGCCAAAATAAAATTTTAGGGTCACCGCTTAAGGTTCCATAGGAATAAGAGTTCTACGAAAACATTGCACGCCAGTTCAGCTCGCTGCGAGTAGAGACCATGTGCCTATAGTCGAGAGTGGCGTTCTGACTCTTATCGCTCCGATGTTCCCGCGCGTCAAACACGGAAATTTGAAACTGGTAAGTATTTAGTGCTCGTGAGAGATGGCATGATGTGAGTATGAAACAGCGCCGGAATGAAGCGGAAAAGAGGGAGGGAATCCCCGAGAAAACCAGCCAACCAGCTGCATCGTCCGGCATGATTCACATATCGTCATCCTAATTGTAAAACCTCGTAACTCCACTTTATATGATGCAGAAAGAAAGAGAAAAAAATGAGTAATTTTCTTTCTGTGGTGAAACAAAGCGTTATTTTTCATAACGTTATAATAAAAGAACTCTTTATATTTACTATTAAACCAAATTTTGGACATACCATACAGTTAAGATGATTTAAAGAGACAAATATACAAAAAAAATGAGTTACGATGTTTTACAATTAGGGTGACGATATGCGAGCGACCCTGTCGGGTATCGAACCCGGATCTCCTTGGTGGTAGGTGAGTGCTCTAACTACTGCGACAACAGCGGCTCCTACCGTGCATACAGTAGGTGCAGCACGGTAAGTTCAACCTATCACAAACGCACATTTTGAGAAATGGCACAGGAAGTTGTACCTTTTAATTTCTCAGCATAAATGGATTGCCCTTTTTGTTTTATTTCAAGTTACTGTACGGTATAGGCTGTTCGGGATAAAGTGAACACTCAAAAAAAGTCCTGCTTAAGTTCTATTTTCAGCCAAATCGTATAATTCCGCACGTAACGGCTAAGGACGGGAAATATCTAAACTCTATGGACACTTCACTAGGTAATTGCGCATGTAAGATGAATTGCACAATCAGTATGAATCGATAGTTAGTTTTAAAAAAACGTTTATTAGCTATATAAAATACAATTATGTCGATTTCGGTTGATTTTGTTTCACTGTTGTTTAATTTTAAGTAGGAATATGCACGGAACTATATTGCGTAATTTCGCTTCTCAACAATACAAGTAGTAAGGGGTAGCGATGTTTTTCAAATGTTAAATTGTTAGTCCTCTCTTATACCGAACGACCTATAGTAAATTCAGTAATATTCTCCGAGTTATTTTGCAACAGTTGTGTTTCTGAAAGGTTGGACTTACCGTGCAGCACCTATATTCACATTTGTACGGTGACAACAATATTACTGCCAAGTTTTTGCCCGGTTTTTAGATATTACATTTCAACAATGCTAACTAAATATTTATAAAAAAAAATCCGCTGCAGTCAACATTTGCATAGTTATGGCTACGGTATGCTAGGAAGGTAGCGGGGAAGTGCGTAGGCCGTACCTCAAGTGACTTTGCCTTGTTGAAAGTATTTCCCCAGGCCTACCCTCCCCCACCCCCTCCCCAGTGGGGGCCTGGCGCCCGGAGCCCTCCAGAGCAAGCCCTCACCTAGTGCCGCCGACTCCTCAGGCCAGGGCTTTTATCTAAATTAAACAGTGGAGACGCGATTTTCATTTCCTGACCAAGACGAGCCACCGCTCGCTGATGTTATCCCTGAGTTGTGAGCAGTTGTAGGGTTGGAGCCGCCCTCAACTTGATGCGCTTACCGCACCGGTTCTGTGGTCTGTGTGCGCTCAACCTGCAAGCAACTGCCTTGAGATCGTTCTCTCATTTCTACTGCTTTCACAAGAACACATTTCTTAAAGCATAAAAGATTGCAGACATTGTCCGATCGTCTTCCAGTTTTGCTCGAAAAATTTATCTTACTATTTGATAACTTTATTTAGCTTTCTACTTTGTTAACTAATAGGAAATCGTTTGCCTGGGAAAATTTTAGACTACCGATATAAAAAATAACTATTTTCGACCAAACTGTACGACACATTTCACATAGACTCAAATAACTGTTGTAGCAGTGATGGGTCACGTCCTAAAATTTCCTGCCGTGTGTTACAGGATGCTCACATAAACCCCCCCTTCACCTCCAAACCCTCATTTTCGGCACATATTTCACTGCTTTCGATGTGCAGAAAATTAAATAAAAAGTGAACATGCTACTCCGTTACGTAACTAGTTTCCTTTGTAGCGCCTGAATCAGCAAATGTAAATGAATGAACTAACTATTTTTCAGATATTTTATTATTTGTTGCAATCGGACTTAATGCCGTGCTCATTAGTTTCGATTGTTTTTGGGATAGTAATTTGTAAAACTTAAACGAGAGCATATATAAAAAAATCCGTCTGGCATCTTTGTTCCAAATGTTTTTTTTTGGTGATAACTTATTTATTTTATTTTATTTTTTAGTAAGAAATTACACGGTTTCGGCAAAACAGTCAACTTACCAGAATTTCGTTACTTACATAATTAGCTAAAACCATAGTTTCTACTGCCTGTAAAAAAATCAGCCAACGTGGAGAAGAAAACTTACAGGCAGCTTTTTATATATGCTCTCGTTTAAGCGTAAAACTTTAATAAGCCTATCGCAAAATGAGTAGAAACTAGAAGGCACACGGAAAAATAATATTTGGTAGCAGCTACAAAATTGTTTGTGGGTGTTACCCTGCAAAATTTATTTTGTGGTCACCACGAAAACGTTTTGTTGACACCACAAAAATATTGTGGACACGATAAAATTAAATTGGGGTACTACAAAATAGTTTCGCAGGTAATACTTCCTACAAAATTTTTCTATCAGTGCATTTCCTTAATAATAAGAATGTATTGGTTAATGGACATGCACCATTACTTTTGCTTTGTTGATAAAACCTGTAAAACATTGAATATGCATGACATGAAGACAACAAGACAGTTGATCGTACCGAAAATAACTGATTTACTTAATGAAAACAATTTTTTTTTTATTTTAGAAACAATAAAATTCCGTAGATTTTTTTTTTTTTTTTTTGCATTATGTACATGAGTTCTTTTCTCTACGAACAACTGTATTGTTGTATTCGGGGCTTGCTTGATCAGTGTTTTACAGATTTTATCAACATATCAAAAGCAATTATATATTTTCGTGCACCAACACATTCTTATGAACGGTTTTTACTATTCAGAGTAATGACGTGTCGTTTGCCAATGTATCTGTATTTGAGCATTCGTTCGCTAAATTTATTTTTCTGTTATTATTGATAATAGTTCATTGTAATAATTTCCTCGTTGTCTCGTTAGTAAGATTTATGCTCCTTCTACCATGAAATCGGAACAAACTCCCGACGATGATAAAACATTTCATGTCGCTCAACAAAGCAAACTTACAATGAAGTGAATAAAGATATTTTAGTCAGCACTTAATTCGGCCGCCTGCCCCACGCTTCAAATCGTTGCGGTGTGTTCGTAAACAGGGGTTTTCTACGAAAATATTCCACGTGTGCCCATTGTGCCAACGTACGAAAAGAAAACAAACTCCAGACAAGGTCGAAACCTCATTATTGAGACGTCACACTCATTGAAAACACTGTTTCTAAGCCCTCCAACATGGCTAAAAACTGCCTTTTCAGACTTCCGTGCTTCAAAATGTACTAACCGGATGTATTTGAAACTCAGGTTGCGACCTGCACTGAACTTAGTTGTAGACTTTCCACTAATAAAATTATATGGTCACCGCTTAAGAGTGCGTGGTAGATAAATAAACGCTGAAATCGTCTATTGATTTCTACGCTTTTTTCGAAGCAAATGTGGATAAAATACTCAATGACAATCCTAGATAATGGTATTTACCAACTTTATGAGTAAATATTTATCTAGAATTACTAATTCGTTACGCGTAATCTCTTGCACCGCAATTAAATGCACTAAGATTCGGCGTCAGAGATTGTGCCTCAGAAGTTAGTAACACTGGAAACAATTTTGTTTAAAACGTTGGCTAAAACTATTGTCTATGATTGCTATTATTTAAATTTCGCAAATTGACTTCAAGACACCCACAGTTATAGATTAATGTTTTCAGCGTTGAATTATGTACCACGTCCTCTTAATGTCCCATACTAAAAACCGTTCGGCGGGAAGCTTGCACACTAGTTCAGCGCTTGGCTCGTTGAGGTGACGCGACATTAGAAGCGCGCTTCAAGGTCGACCTTACTGCTCCGTCGCTTTTGAGCCTCTCACGCGCGGGTAGGCGGCCCGGCGCCCTTAACAACTACCTAGTTCTACAGCGCTGGTGAAGGGTGACACGATGATGTGAGTATGGAGCAGCTACGGAATGAAGGGGCAAAGGAAACGGGAGATCCCCGAGAAAACCAGCCGACATGTTTTCAGCAGATTGATTTAAATTTATATATTTAAGTGTGTTATATACTCTTTATTTTTTATTCAGCTCTGTTCATCATTATTGTCAGTTCGCATTTATAATCACAAATTGTTTGTCAGCCTCATTAATAGAGTTGGGATATAATCATAATTGGATAAACCGTTTACAGCGACCTTACTGACGAACAAGGAATTAGATTGCAGAAGATTCAAAACACATGCGTACGTTATATTTTTAACTTTAAAACACGTGATCATATCTCACAATTTTATAAAAATTTGTCAGGGCAACCACCGGAGTACAGGCGTAAATTACGTTGCCTCCTTCTCCTAAGAAAGGTTTTATATTCTAAATCTCCTTCCTATTTAACAACCAAATTTTAATTACTTTCTCGTCATAAAACCGCTTGAAAGCCACTCTCTTTTCACTTACATAAGCATGGCACTAGTGCTTATTGTAAATATATTACAGCTTCAGCAGCGCGCGCCTGGAACTTACAGGAGGAACCCGTAAAACACATGCTGTCTCAGCCCACATTTAAAGGAGCTCTTTTAAAAAGTATGAACGCTGATTTTGATTGTGCAATGTGAACAGTGGACAATCTCACTTTCGTTTATTTAGTGTGAATGTGTGCGTGATTGAATTGTAAACGACTTCTGTAACGTTTTTTTTTTTTTATTTAGAACGTGTTCTTTGCTTCTTGAACAATTTACTTTGCTTGATTATCTTAAATGTTGTAACCACTGTGGTTAAGTGGTAGACAAGGCAATTCCGCATTAAGAGTGTTCAAGTACGGTAAAATCGGAATTTTATAATTGTAAGAAATATTGTTAGTTTTGTAGACGATACTTGTGGGTACATTTAACTCTTACGAAACAATTTTAGCTCTCATAGATTTCTCATAACGGTGCGTCAGTGTCAAAATTTGCTTATTACACTGCCATGCAAATAGTGAAAACCAACTGTCCTACTTAAACAAAATATTTCATTGTGAACTTACATCCCATGAGCTATGCAGTAAAACATTAAAATCACCACAACGTAATATTTAGAATTTTAAAATAATCGCAAAATTACAGAGAAAAAGATGCAAATTCAGCAATTTCTTTAAAATACAAAATTTGTTCGCGGAATTTTTCCTAATGTTTTATTACGTAGTTCACAGTATGCTATTTCACTGTGAATTATTTTACGTACATAAGTCGATTAGATTTCGCTATTTGCATGGCAGCAGAACATCCACATTTTGACTTTGACGCACCATTATGAGAAAACTATGCCAGCTAAAATTGTTTCGTAAGAGTAAACTTCACTCACAAGTATCTTATACGAAACTAACACTATTTCATACAAATGTAAAATTGTGGCATTATCGCACTTGTTCGCCACATGCAAATGTGAGTCGCAATAAAAAGATAAATAAATTACTAATGGAGCAATTAAGGACATTTGAATTAAACCATTTCCTCAGGAACGAAGCACGAATCTTCGCCTCTATAATAATTGAAAGTAAATAACCTGAGATATGATAGTTTAATACTCTTGAAATGAACACAAATAAGTTATAACGACAAAATTTCACATTGGGTATTCCGAGGGTTAGGCATGATGCTATTCGGTAAGTAAATCTGATACGTATTTCAGACTTCGTGTTTTTATTTTTACTAAATATGTAATCAAAAAATTTTAGTTGTAGTCTAAGGACATTTCACAACCAGTTTTTGATGAAATAGGTTGTAAATGAATTATTTTGTAAAACCACGATATTTCAACGCTAAAATCCTCCTTCCCTGTGAATCCAAATGGCAACTTATCATTTCGAAGTTACGAGTATGATTGATAAATTAACTTATATTTTGTCCATTCGGTAGGTTTAAAACTAAAAATGGATTACTGATTTCCTAAAGAAACCTGAGTCAAATATATATAGTTTATTTTTGTTGTCTGAATAATTTAGGAACACACATTTCTGTGTGCCCTTATTCGTTTTCTCAAAATGTGTATAAAACATTTCTCTCATAGGATTTTAATGTTAAAAAAAAAATAAGTTAACAAAAAAAAACAGTGAACGATTTCTAGCGCGAAGCAAATTCGTGCCACTTGTAGATAAAATAATTTTGAACTACAGCTTCTCAGCGCTGAGCTTTTGCTGAGCAGTTTGCAAACGACGGTGAATATCCAATGACACGGTCGCATCACTTTGTATTGGAGATTACTAAGTAAAATTATGAAGTCAGTAGGTATCAAAATAAGATAAAACAAAAAAGTTTTAACGTACATGAAATGTAAAGATGGTTTCATTTTATTTCAGTAGTGTTGTATTTCAATAGAAAAATACACGGGACTGAATTAGGTGCCAACCATACAGCGAGTTATGCCAGAATCACAATGACGATGCTAATTTGCTGACTATATTTCGTTATTCGCGTTGCGCACTTCGCATCACTCCTGTCGTGCCATTGCGATTCTGGATTAAAGTAACTGATGTTAATGTAGAATTAAGTGTAGTAACGGCTAATGATTTTTTTCTGGGTTAAACCTTTAGTACTTTATTACTAATGGCTTAGACAAATCCAGACCCTTCACAGTATTTTTATGCACATAAATGCACTCGTCTAAATCACACATAGGAAATTTTAATGCTAAGTGTGTCCTATATAGCACAACGTATACAGGTCAGGATGGCCGAGCGGTCTAAGGCGCTGCGTTCAGGTCGCAGTCCACTACTGTGGGCGTGGGTTCGAATCCCACTTCTGACAATAACTGTTTTAAATTTTGAACTTTGCTTCAAGGATCAAATTACAAAAGACGTGACGGTATGTTCACGGACTTAACGAATTGACCGTTAGTAAAGTGCGATATTGTATGGTTTTATTGGCGGCACAGATACTGATTGGCCAATTGGAGATATCATAATAGAAATTGATATTTTAAATGTTATATATAGAATTACTACTCGTATTGTTTATTCAGTTTTTCGTTCCATGGATCCAGTGAATAGTAATGCCATCTGCTGTATTGATGCTCCACCCCCCTCCCCGCCCTAATTTTACAAACACAAAAGAGTTAACGTCAGTCTCCCTATCTTGGCTAAGTGTCCACCGCAGTGTTACTGTAGCCCAAAAACAATGTCCATAGTATGAACATGCCACAGAGACGACGCATAAAAATAGTCTATACAAATGGCTGACAGATGTTTAGTGTAAATGTTTTTCTCTACATTTTAGTCATAGTTCACGGCTTCATAACGTGACATAAATACCACACTGATGTAAAAAAAAAACACCTTCAGGGCTTCGTCTACAACGCTATTAAAATGCGTGCAGTGTGTTCGCAAATACATTTTTACGAAATTATTCCTACTATTCCACATGTGCCTATTATATCAATGTACGAAAAGAAAATACACTCCAAACGGTGACGGGAATGTAGCTTCAAAGAAACACACCAATTAGAAAAAGCATTTCGGAACGCCTCAAAATGGCTAAAAACTTCTTTCCCAACCTATTATATCTGAAAAACCACTCACGGGATTCATGTAAAACTACTCTACAGACATGCAATGGACTTCGCACAAAACTAAATTTCAGCTCAAATAACTTATTTATTAGTTACCACTTGAACGAGTACGTATCTTATGTCTTCGTGCTGTTTTAAAAGTATTGCATAAATGTGTACGAGTTTAAAACAGTCAAACCGCGTACAGTAGACTTGCGTTAATACCGTCTTCGGCAATGCGGCTCTCCGAGTAATCAGGCTGTACATTCGGAAAAAAAATTTTTTTTCTTACGATTTCTTTGGATAGCTTTATTGATTATTTGTACGTGAAAATACAGTTTACAGCAATACGTGTGGTTTAAATGCAGTACTGTTTTATTATAAACCACTTTGTACTATTTATTTACTTATATTTCCTACTAAAACTACAAATTTAGGCTTAGAAAACATTTAAGAAAACGGGTAATTCGATGTTTTTGTGTAACCGGATCGACCAGCTGGAATACTGATGGAAAACTGTACCGTTTGTTTTCGCATACTAATTTTTTATTTACGTTTAGCTTTACAATTTTTTTTATTTTCTTTCTAGAGTATTATATCAACTTTGCTGTCCTTAGCGCGGCCAGGTTCGCTTGGCATGGAGGGCCTAGGAAATTAAGTGAAATTAATTAAATTAGGCATCTTAATTTATTATTAACACTCTACGAAACACTCTACATTAATTACACAACACTTGCAATCCACTCCCTTTAAATAAACATTTACAGATACTATATAGAAATATTCAAACTAACAGTCTAAATTACTATACTAGTATTTGATAGTTAAAAATCTCTCTCGTTCAGTCCAATCGCACAGTCTTTATACAGGTATGTCTCGCAAATCACAGCTACATACAGTCTAATTTGATCGTCCACTCATACTTACTCACAACATTCCAGGTAAGTCACCATAGTCCGCACTAGCACAGCCTCTTCTTAATTCGCTGACCTCCCTCGTTCACTCGTCGCGCACAATCACTGGCAAAGCGCCACTCAGACTCTTTCGCGGCGATCCTGTATTTATAGCACCTCCGACGATGCGCAGAATATTCTCCAAGTTCGCCGAAAGGGCTGGATGACGTATGTTGAACCTTCCCGACATTTCGGTAACACTCAGTCACGCCCGATCTGAATGCCTGTCAAATGGTGATGAACAGGTGCCCGCTCATTCGGCAGGCTGTTGACTTTAGTCCGGACTAGTGACGTCAATCTGCCCGAGCAGGCCGCGGCGCCAGGAGCATAAAGTTGGCGGGAAGAGAGGGGGGCACATTCCCGCGCATCGCAGTCCGAGCTGTAGGTAGTGGGCAGGGAAGGAACGGGAGGGTGGCGCGGTTCTTCAGTCGCGTGCCTGCGCGCACCACTGACTTGTTACAGTATTAAATGGATTTTTTTGACTGGCTTAGTTACTTATTCCCGAGCACTCTTGTATTTATCATGATCTTCTAGTTGACTGTGTTTTTAATGCAATGCCACATGGTTATGGGACGAATTTTGTCTAAAATTTTCATTGTGACCCACTCTCGAGCGTGATTTCACTACATTTGGTCAATAAGACTTCTATTGGAAAATGTATTCACTTGCTAAGCAAACGTAACTAAAAAATAAGGTATGTTGGTTTGTTTATTATGAACATAGTTCGTATTTTCGAATTATAATATTACTGTTAAGGACTGCCTGAATACTGGCCTACCGCTTCATGAAGATTAGATTCTTTGGTACAAAATAACATTTATGTAGTACGTCATCTTCTTTGTTCTATTTTGCCATCATGACGTGACAGTCGTTGGAAGTAACTTCTGATTTATAAATATTTATTATGGCTTAATAAAGCATTTTACCCTCTAATGCAAGTTTCCGCTTTATATTATTTATTTTTCCCTATTGCTTACCATTTAAAATGTTTAACTGACAGGTTTGGATTGTTTTGCTATTTACATAGTGGATGCCATGTCCAAGCTGATTCGACCACCTTCTGACGAAGCGACTTCCCTGTTTTTTAACCGTTTTCGGTAACTCTTGGTGAGATGGAGATTTATTAACATCGTTTGGTGTTAAAAAGTTTCATCCCCACGTCGGAATTCAGGAAAGTTCAACCACATGTTCCATAACACCTAGCTACTTGGTGTAGACCGTCTCCCGGGAGATTACCAAAAATATTGTTTCATATATTTGTTGGACTATTGTAATTTGTCATAAGTTCTAGATTTATATTTAGAGCCACTAGTTTTCGGTCAAAATAATTTTGCATATACCTTTTTCGATGCCTTAAGTGCACATCTGCAGCCATGCTTCATGGTTGTTGGCACCATGTCTTTGTGCAGAGGCTTCGGTCATTTGACGGCGCCAATGAGAACAATGCTACTACCACACCACACGTCAGTGATTTGAAGATGGAACCCCAAGACACCGAGAGTTAAAACATGCAACCACTGATCATTATTAGGGACTCCTTACGTGCACATCTGCAGTTCTGCTTCATGGTTATTGGCAGCGTGCCTATGTGAAGAGCCGTATCTCATTTGACTGAGTCAACTACAATAACGTTCCTGCAACACCACGCGTCTGTGATATGGCGGTAGATTCTGAACGCTCGCGAGAGTTAAAATATCCAATCACTAACCACGAAGTAGAACTGCAGATGTGCACGTAAGGCACCGAAACAAAGTGAGGTAAAATTCTTTTCGCGAAAAACAAGGGTCCCTAATCATTAGAGACCTTAAAAATTCGCGTTTTCTTTTAAACACAAGCTAGAATTCCAGCAACTGTAAGTTCGTGACACTATCACAATTGGTCCTTGACTTATTTGACACCTCGTGTAAGTCACTGAGCCAATATTATAAATGTAACTAAATGCAGGCCCATATCACTGTGTCTGCGAGCAGCTAATGAACCACTGCTGTTTGCTTGAGTGCACATATATTCCTGGAGTCTAGTCTACAGGTCAGTGAATCCGAGAATTTTTCCAATCTCTACTGATCATGAATCATCACGTAAGCCATTGAAACATGTTGGTGCAAAATAATTTTTACAAAAAACCGGTGGCTCTATTAAAAATATATATTTTTAATAATAAAATTTAAATTCGTCCTAACATTCTCGTATTAAGTTATAACCTGGGGATCCCCAATTTTTTAAACCTTCAATTGTTCTAATAATGAAATAATTATATTTGCTAAAAGAGAGAATTCTCTGTGTGTCCTTATAAGCAAGGGATGCTTCTCTGAACGAAAATAAAATATTGATAATATCTGTGATATTGTTAAATTTACTGAAATTTATCGCCATATGAGCAAACAATACCGAGATTATTAAAATTTCTTTCTTTTGGTAAAATTTCCTCAAATATTTTGTGATAGCTTTCAATTCCGGTTCATATGAACATGTTAAAACAAGTGTTTATTGTGTCTTGTCATTCTTAAAATAATTTGGAGGTGTTGATGAAATGAGGCCGGAACCCTTTTCAGACATTGTTAAGGAACACTGGTCATCCATCTTTGGGTCAGTCAGGTACTGCACTTCTTCCATTCTTTGTCTTAATCAGCCTGGGAGCTGCCCTAATTGGCAGACTTATTTTTCATAGTTGACCTTTCTTCTGCTCTTTGGATGGTATAAATATTTTGAAACCCCATTTATGTATTTTTCTCCTTAGTTTTCTTGCACTTTCAACTATACCTAATCAATTTACGTGTGCTGTGTCATTTTCTGAAGACACAAAACTGTTGCCATGATTTATGACATGTGATCCAAGCCTTGTGTGTATATGGTCAGAAAGTTAGCGGTGTGTGAGAGAACACATGTCATAGCACGACGCTAGACAAACCGGCACGTCTTCTCAGCTAACAATTAATATAAGGGCGAGGCGTACATGACAGAGAACGTAGGTTATGACATTGATGTAATGGGAACCTAGGTGTGTAGAGATTCACGTTCAGCTCCACGCCTCCTCATTCCCTCTGGAGCGTGGTGACATCGGGGTTGGAGGTGTTCCCCCTCCCCCCTCCATTTCCATCTCCCTCCTGGTCTACACGTATGTGCCCGACTGACACCACCCCAAGAATACTGATAGTTTTTTTTTTTTTTTAATGCCTGGTCCGCGACCTGCATTTTTAAAATTCCGCACCACGCGCTGTTGGACTTCCAAACCCCACCCCCTTCACTCTCCGCGGGTTTCATCCCCTTTTGCCCCGCGCAACCCTTCAAGTCGAACTTATTTTAGAACGGCGCCAAACCCTCGTCCCTCTGATCCCCTCCCCCACCCCCCTCGAGCAAACCCGGCATCCCCTCCGGTCCCTTCCAAACTCACCCTCGACGTCCGTCACCGGGCTCGCGCACATGATTGCCCACAGGAAAGAATACCAATGAGAAGCGACAAACCACCCCTATCCGTCTCCCAGGCTCTCCCCGCGCGAGTCATGCTGATTTACCTCGGCCGCGCTGTCGGGACGAGATTCCTCACGAACTGGAAATTCTAAATGGCGTTTCCAAAATTCCATTGAACAAAAAAATAAGTACTATTAACAAGAGGCCGGAAAAATTCGAGGGTTTGCTAACCTATAGACTAGCTTCTAAGAATATCTGTGTACTCAAGCAGATAGCTGTCGCTCATTGGTTGCTCGCTGACACAGTGATACCTCATGATTGAGCAAACATTTAATTTATTCATTATTATTGGTTTAGCATCCTCCATTAAATGTCAAATAAGCCAAAGACCAAGTGCGAAAGTAGCAGGAAGAGATCTAGCTTTTGCCCAAAAGAACAAGCGAATTTTCCAGGTCACAACTAGTAACCATCTAATAACGTTTTGATGTCCCGATTAATGGCTACAGACGGTTATTTTAAGGAATTATTTAAATTGTACGATTTCGCCAACGTAACTGCTGTTAATAATAGTACTGGTTTCTTCTTTATTTATATTAATATTTTTTTAAATTACAGGACCCTAATGTTTTTTAATTGGAAATCTGTACATACTGTGTGAGTCTAGTTTACTTTTTGCAGCAATGCTTATGCTGACTAGCGCCTGTAACTGAAAAACAAAAACACATGCTACGGCCAAAATACGAGTAGTTTTTACTGAGATAGTTTCTGAACATACAAATTATTTCACAACGAAGCTCTCTATTGACCGAAAATGGCAGTACGCGGAGTGATGAAACACGGCGCCGCCTGCTTTCGGCAGTTTTGAGAGTTAAATGCTCAGAACTCAAGGTTCTTATCCAGGTAGGCTGCATTGGTGTATGTGGGGTACAAAACCGATGGAGCGTTAAGAGTGACGTCGGTCGGCGTATGTAATGCAATATCGCCTCTACACGCAAACCCAGCAACTGGCGCGCAGAGCTTTACTATTATTCATTTTCTTATGGGACGTATAAGCGGCGACAATATTATTTTACTTGCGATACTTATATTTCAATTTCCAGCGCTTATTTCTATTATTGAGTTTTTTTAATCCGGTTAAGTTTTTGTAGATACGGCAGTTTTAAAAGCTGTTTTTAGTCATTTTGAGAGTCTTCAAAATCGTGTTTCCAATAAGCGATCCTAATTTTTAAACTGATAGAAACACTGTTTGAAATGTGTTTTCTTTTCATAGATGTACAAACGTAATGCGCATTGAGATATTTCTTCCAAATATGATTACTTGTAACTCGCTGCAATGCGTTTAAAACACAGGTAGGTAGGAACCTTAAGCGACGGAGCTATAAGGGCGACCTTGATCCGCGTGTCAAATGCCGCATCGTTACAACGAACCAAGCACTGAACTAACGTGCGAAATTCAGTGGCCATATAATTTAATTTGAGGAAAGTCTGTAGCATTGCTCAGTGCTCGACTCTGAGTTTCACATAGCCAACATCCGGTTAGTACATATTGGAGTATGGCAATTTGAAAAGGTAATTTTAGCTGTGTTACAGGGCCTTAGAAACAGTATTTGTAATTAGCATGTTGTCTTGGCAATGACATCCCGCCCTTGTTCTAACCGCGCGTGTTTTCTTTTCCTACGCTGGCACAAAGAGCACACGTGGAATAGTTTCGTTATTTAAACGTATTTCCACACGTTACAACGCATTTGAAATGCCTGTTAGCCAGCGACTTTTAACGAGCTTCTGTGCGCATCTTACATAATATATTAACCTTAAACCTAGGGAGCAAATGAGGAAGTTCATGTTACGGACCAGCTATAATAAATTGTTTGCAGTGCGGAATACATGGATAGTACTAGAAATAGTTAAATGAAGCCATTATGAAGAAGTAAACAAATTAAAATGATAGGGGAAACAGGAGTAACATGCGATAACTAGAGATAATGGTATATCGCGAAAATGTTTTGTGTCAACATACCCTTGAAAACACTGTAGTTCCTTGCAGCCTGACATAACGTAGCTGCCTGAAGTCCAAAAACAGGAATAAAACATTACAATATGGAATTCTTATTGGCTCAGTCAAATAGGGTAGCAGCTCCAAGTACAAGCTCAAGCCAGTAATCTTCTGGTAAGCTGAACGTGTGTTAAATTCCAGCAAACAGTCAAGTTTTCCCGCGAGATAAACCATCATCTCTAACGATAATCTAATCTGCCAACAGCAACGCCCGCCATAGTTCTCATAGAGAAAATCGATAGTGATCCCGCCGGAAATCGAACCCGAATCGCAGCCGTGGCCTTACCACAACACTTTCGAGGTTGGAATGCGGATGGAAAACCAAACCGGTAAGGTAAGAAAGTTTTACGTCTCGTCGACCGCGAGGTCATTATAAATGGTAAAAAAAAAAAAAACAATTTGGCTGGAGCCAAAGATCGAACCCTGGTCCTCCCGAATGCGATGCCAACGTGTTACCGTTGCGTCAGATCTCTCGGCACCAAACTGGTAAAATAATCGCCAATGTATACAGATGGGTTCTGTTACAAAACATATATTATTGTGGGTTGATTTCGTATGGTTGCTCATAAGTTGTTATTAATTAGGGGTTTCACTCAGATGGTAGCTACACTGTAGGTTAACTTAAATATTATTTAGGATTAAAGGATTAAGACAGTTATGATTAAACGGGCATTTACTGTACTACAATGGAAGGTACTCTGAATACAAAGACGGTTACAAGTATTACATTAATTTACAAGGGGAGCGAAATATTACTGATTATTAATATATTATGTTAAATTGAGGGTTGCTGTCACATAATTAGATCTGACGACCTTACCGAAAGCTGGATTGATGACAAGACGGCATCGACGGACGACCTCGCCCCCGCCGGGACTCAACCCCCGAGCCCCGGAGGAGAATTGGACTGCTGTTGAGCGGATGAGTGCTGGCGAGCGACAGTCAGATCTGGTTTCCTTGGTAACAGTGCCATAAATCGGCGTGCTTGTCCTCATCATTGCGCCACTACAAGGGGGTGAGGTGAGTTGCTGTCTTCCGTGGTTTCCCAACGCTGGCTTAGTTGCAGCTCGAACCTCTCTCGCTGTCCGACTGTCCGGCCTGCTAGGCCATGTCATAACAGTTCGATTCCGTGACTTTCGGAATATATATGTGAGACATGGAGCCGCATGGCCAGTTCGGTCCAGAAGAATGCAATAAAAAGATTCGAAAAATCCATAAAAATCCCGGGGTTCATCAGGAAGACTTCAGTAATTTCTGGAAAAAAGAAATTACTCCGCGTTGCCTCTGTATTCGTTGTTTTCAATCTCAGGTTAGGGACATTCAGAAATGTCGACTGACTCTGCAACAAATTCGTACAAATCATAAAATGTAAATGCCCTCAGAACTTTCAAAATTGTCGTTCTCCTGCCAAGGGAATAATTTCCCCTTCCTTGAATATTATGAAAATTTTTAATACTTCTATGTTATGTTCGTTGTAATGTATTGCCTGCAACCATTTCTGTCGCTGTTTTCATTTGTGTTGCCCTCGTCGACTTTGTCCATCATTGTTACTATTTCTACACATCTTGCTTGGTCCTTGTCTGTTTTGACTTTCCTTTTCCGTTTTTTTGGTTTCAGTTATAAACCAACTATAGCCCATTCCCAATTTCGAAAGTACTTGTATGTTTGTTGACTGCTTTCATATAAGTAGGACCCGGTAGTTTTCGCGAAAAGATTTTTGCCCCACTTTGTTACAGTGTCTTACGTGTACACCTGCAGCTCAACTTTATTATTATTGGCAGAGTGTTTGTGTGCAGAGTCGTAATTCATTTTACAATCAGTACGTGGATAACTGTGAAATAACACGTCTGTGATTTGCGGGGATAACCTCCAGACGTTGTATGTTAAGGCATCCAATCACTCGCCACAAAGTAGAATTGCAGGTGCGCACGTAAGGCACTGAAACAAAGTACCGCAAAAATCTATTCGCAAAACTACCAGTCTCTATTTTTACGGCTTCCTTGGTTTTATGTCTCGTTTTTTTCCCCCCAGTTTCTTATGCTTTGTTCTTTTATGCAACTCAGGGTTTTCTTCATCTTGGCAACATTTGCTACTAATGGGATACATCTAACAACACTCTTCAGTGTGATTATTTGACTGGTATTTAGCTTTCAGTTTTCCAGTTACTGCAATATAATGTAGTTTAAGTTACGTTTGCACTGGCAAATCATACAATTCATCCTGTTTCTGAAAAGAAAATATCATATCTACGGAATGCAAATTAAATACTTCGCTTTAAATCAGGTCTTAAAATAAATAGCTTTACATTTATTTTACACTCCGTTTATAGTAACTAACTGCTCCGTTCCTCAGAAAAATACTTAATTTACATATGTTATATATATATACATATATATATATATATATATATATATATATATATATATATATAAATTAAGGTCTGGTTTATAGACCGCTCACTGACAGGAATCCGAAAAGGAATCGACCATATACACTTGATTTGCCAAGGAGTGATTTTGGAAAACTACGGAAAGCCGACGTCAGTATAGTTTAACCGGGAATCGAACCGGAAACCTGCAGGACCTTGACGAGTTCGACCTCCTCACCACATGAGTAGTCATGAACGACAGTTAAAAATTAGAGTGCTTCGGTGAGATCACGAATCATTATAAGATTAAATTGACTGATTATCTAAGTCAATTTTTCTCTACTAACGTACACCAATATGAAACACTGCAGAAGCGTAACGTAATAGACATGACCAAAATGTCCGGTTAAACAATTTTCACTTCATAAAATCTCTAGTAGAGTAAATGACCGTTGCACCTGGTTCTTGTAACTCAGGAGTGATAAGCAACCTGTTTGGAAAAACAATGCCAGAATTTCAGTAATCGCATTGAATTATTCCTCATTACATCAATATGTTCATGACTAATTATTTAAATGAATTAAGTTACGTTTTAATTTCGACGTGTGTACTTATTGGGCGAGACAATCTACGCGAAGGAATAAAACATGTATCATACACGCGGTATTATCAGCCGATATTGCTATATGACGTTATTTTTTCTTAATATATATTGTAGGCTTCTTTATTTTGAAGTCAATCATGTTATGGAGAAAAGAGATTACATGGGTGTAAAAGAAATCTTATTCAAACTCTTGTTGCAAAATTTTAGTCATTTAATTTTGGTATTGAGGGGAATACACCTACGGCAATTTCTGACACTGATCACACCACGTTGTTGTGATTTGAAACAATGATAGTCTTGTTATAGGGTGGGATAAATGTGATCTTCTCAGCTGTTACAGTTGTACTAAATTCCATTGCTCGAATTTTTTTACTTTCTCTTCAGGAACATGCTATAACTCAGAATAAACGCAAATTGGTATAACCATTCAAAGATGCAATAATGTAAGCGTAGATGTATATAGGCTTTACGTCCCGTAGACAGCGAGGTCATCGCAGACGGTGACACGCAAATTAACACTAGAATAAGAACTAGGAGTGCATTCCAAAATTCTCAGGAAACCATGGAAATCAGAAATTATGATGGTCATAGCGGGGACTTGAACCCGGGGCCTCCAGAGTGTGAGACCAAATTGTTACCTTTGGCATAGATATAGCGTTGAATACATATTATAAATATTATTAATTATATATATGTGTGTGTGTATGTATGTATACAGAATGTCCCGTAAAATGGTTCCAATAATTACAGAGGGTGTAATATCCATCAAAAGAAGACTTATCGGTCCTATACACATAGGTCGTAAACGTAATATCTATCGAGTTACGGTGTTAGTTGGTACGAGGAGCATATCTTACACACCGAGCTCTTCGGCACGTGCGAATGCCAATACCTTGGCCTGGCCGTTCCTCTGAACTTAACCCTTTAGACTTTTGGCTGTGGTGACATATTAAGACCGTGGTGTATGTAGCCCCTATACATGATATGCATACACTAAGGGAACTTCCGCGTGCACCATGCCGGCGACGTAATCCGGCAAAAACCAGGGATGTTCCAAAGAATGTGCGAGTCCATGCGACATAGAGTGGAGGGCTGCATTGTAGTGTATGAATGTCACATCGAGTACCTGTTGTGACGAGTAGTTCAGGGACGCAGTGTTCATGAACAGTAGGTGTAGTGCACCATAACTCGGTATATATTACGTTTACGACCTATGTCTGCAGAACCGACATGTCTTCTGTTGATGCATACTAATCCCTCTGTAATTATTGGAACTTTCTTAGGGGACACTCTGCATGTATGTATTTGTGTGTGTGTGCGTGTATATATATATATATATATATATATATGTTATATAATATCAAGATGCATTTAGATATCATTGACATCAATGGAAATGCCTTTTTTTAGGCCAACAATATTAATTCTCACATTTGATCTTTTATTAACCAACAAAATATTTTATAGAATCAGGCGCGTTTGTTTAAACCTACACACGAAGTTCTGATCTGCTAACCTCGTAAACTTGAACACTATCGCGTGCGACGGCTCAACGCAGTGCTCTCCGCTGATGGTGCACCTTTGTAGGATGGGTCGGAGTTTCTGTCCGAGTAAAAGAGTGTGTAGATTCACCGGTCCGTCGACTACAAAGAAGTGTTCGGAAGCAGTGGGACGGGGTTGGAAAGACGTGTTTGCGAGACGGCCGTTGATGGGCCAAAGCGTCCTGACGCTCCGGAGAAAGGTGAGACGTCGACGTCATTCATGCCCTTTCCCCTCTCCAGAGACTCCCAGGGCGTCTCATTTCCGCTCCTGTCCGACGAGAAGGTTCGCGACGGTCTTCCCTCGAATCTTTCACGACATCGTCCTAACATGGAGAGTCTCACCTCACGAACACTCCTTTTCTAAACCTCCTCATTCCTGTAACCTTATCTTGCTCTCCTAGTAACGTGCAGACACACTGCGTATTCAGCGTCCGAGAGGCGGTGGTTTTTCAAGTGGTGTCAGCACCACCTGCTGAGTGGAAGGAAATATTCTAAGGCAGGAGCTTCACTAGCAAACTTCCTTCACAGATAACGAAGATACTCTCAAGTAATACAGACTGTAAAAAGATGTCCCTTTGATAGAGGAAAAGGTTTGTTGTATCTTGTATGACAGTCATTTAGAGTTGCTGCAACAAAAAAAAAAAAAAAAACATATATTTATTGTAACAAGTTTAACGTGCTATGCATATACAAGTTCTGTTGGGACATTACATTAAATTTCCTTATTTATTAGTAACTTATTAACATAATCTACAATATCTACAGCACCTATCTGCATGCATTTTACAGCTCTGTAAATTATTATTTGGGATCACGATTTACAGTCAATATTTCTAACATTAAAAATCCCTACACTTATTAAACAGTTAAAAAATGTCTGACCTTCTTACAAAGCAGTCATCAGATCACTCTTCAGTTAAATGCCTTGTTCCATAACTCCCTCTCACTATTTATAGTATTAATCTAACCTGCTTGTCAGTCGAACACATGCACACAAATGCACTCTCTAAACATGGTTCAATTGTTCTGTAGCCGTACGCACTTGCCACAATGTCTCAACTCGATGTGCTGATCCTCCAGCACTCCTAGCTGGCGCCGACGTTTTAGACAACGTCGTCTTGACTAACGAGTTCGTCACAGCCACAAATATGTATAGGCTAAAATCTACGATAACTGTCTGTTTTGTAGTCGCGAGCTCTATTTATACTGGGCCTCGAAAACGCAAAAATAAATAATGTAGCTATTTTATAATTGTATACTAACACTGCACAACTCAAATATATTTGGTTTGGCCAGTACAAATTTCTTATTATTTTTGTATATCTTATTTAAAATAAATAACTCTCGTAATTATTTTTAATGTGGTATATTTCACGTACAGAACACAATGAATATGTTTTTAAACATTTCTGTTAAAAAAATTTCAAACATGTTCGAAACGAAAATCTTTGACGAAGTTAATGGCATTCAATAAATTGAAAGACAAAATAGCCGCGGTTATGATGTCAGAATGACATAACATGACATTCAAGAAACTGAATTCAATAAATTTGAAAGAACATTTAAGCAGCATTTGATTGTGTGAAAGGACCTTATCGCATTTGGCTATAGAAAGGATAGACTATTCTAGTAGTATGAAAATTTATTGTACGTAATTAATATTTTCTGTAATTCTTTTACGTTAACTTAAATGACTTAAATTTTCTTGTATTTTATTTTAATGTTTTGCAAGTTTAGTTTCTCTTTGGAATCTATATGATCAGTTAATTAATGTCCCTACCTAATTAGTTACTTAATATTATTTATTCATAGTTTTTTTTTTGTGTTAGGACTCACATCGAAAATCTTAATTTAATTTTTATTCTTTTTATTTTATTCTTGTGTTATTTTTGTTTAATTTTCGTTTGTAATAATTCTCCAGCCCTAAAGCCTGTGTTGGCGACGTCGCGAAGACTTGAGGAACAGCCGCGAACGAGGAGGCGTTGTCTACAGATAAGAGCAGTCTTGGCCGAGTGATAATGCTGGTATGGCGTTTTTTTAAATACAGTCTCGCTAGCACCGAAAGCTAGCGCCATCGTAATAGTTTTGAATAGTTTTCGACGGCCAAGTAAAGTTGGTTAATCCAGGGAGTCCGTAGATTGTTTAGAAGAGTCTACGAGGCCGAAATGTAATTAATTACTTAGTGCGCAAGATTGTAAGACGGCAGCGTCGGCGGCTTGGTGACGCCATTTCCGTAAGATACGTGACTGGTATGACGGCGTTTTGTTTTATCGCACCAGACGCTTGTTTTTACTATAAATTAGTGCATTTTAAGCAGTGTTGACATTTGGAATGATCTAGAAATTACTTTGATTGTGAAGAGTAACTATGATTTTCGGATTTATTAGGACTTTTGACCCATTTACCTTGTTTTATCTTAACTCTCAAGCCTACCGCTCAGAAAGAGAGAGAGAGAGAGAGAGAGAGAGACTAGTCGCGGGTATTTTAAATCACTTATTTCGTGTTGTGTACAAGACTAAAGCTTTACAAATAATTTAAACAAATTTTTTAGTATTTCAATTTGAGAAACACTCATTAAAGAACGCTAAATTTTAACCTTTAAAATTAGGTTAATTGCATTTGAATTACACATGGTAATTTCTCCTGATATGATGCTATATCATTTTGAAAGCTTTTCAAGGAATATTTCCTTTACTTCGGCCTGAAATTCAAAATATTAAGAATGTGGTAGTTACCTACACTGACAAGCTTACATATCAAATATTTTTCAGTTCAAGTCAGCATTTCTTTTCCTGAATTATTACTTCTATCATTTTAGTTATTTGTACTAAATAAGTAACGGTTCTATTTAATCTCTTTATGTTGGATCACTGTTCTCATGTGGATGAAAGTACTAGTAATTGCTTGTTGAAATCAGATGCAACTGATGAATATAATTGAGGTCAAAACTAGTAAGGGTTCATGTATGCTTTTAAGTCACAATTATCACAGAATATTTATGCTACACCATAGTACGCAACACCCATATTACTTTACTTTTTAATACACTAAGTAAAGAGTACACAACCTTTAGTGATGACGCCTGTGCTCGCCTTCCATACGACCCGTTTAGTCGTTGGGTTAGTACGAGAAGGGCACCCTGCATGTCGCTCCGAGTTTAGTAGTAAAGACAATGATTGTTGAAGTAGCATGCCTTGTCGCGTCACCTGTACGTGGTCGAGCTCTTTCTCTTCATCATGTTTAAAGTTTTTATCTTGGAGACAGCCAAGCTCAATGGCGATAAAACCAAGGAGTCAAATTACATTTCTTAGTTATGTACATTTATAATCGGAATGGACGACTTGAAAAGAGGCGGAGCTTCAGTCAGTTGTGGGAAACAATTCCTATCTCCATGGATACCGCAGCCGAACATAACCTTCATTTACCTCTTTGGCTTCACATGTCCCGGATGAGATGTACGTCAAGAAAATTGATTATTTGTTTGGAATTTGCCGTTTTTTCAGGTAAACATTAATCTTGTGTAGTATTTGTGTATTTTAACCATGAAATTTAAACTAATATTTTTTACCCTTGCATGCAAATCTATGAATGCGCAACATTTTTGCTTTCTGCAATTACCAACTAACAAATCAGCATGTTTTTAAACAAGCTTTGTTTCCCACAGTACTTTTCCCCTGCGGTGACGTCAGGGGGCGTGTACTTCATGTCGTCCATTGTTTACAACACGACATGCAACACTTGTTTTCAATTTATTTTCCTGACATTTGCTATTTATTCTTAATATTTAGAAGACCTGGCATTCCTTAACTCCACAACGAATAGATTAAATATCTGCATGACAAATTGCAGCTATCAAATTACGTCACTCCTTTGACACTTTGAATGTCTCATTTTGCTACTATCTCGGTATGGTAGAAAGTCATTTTTGCTGCTGATAACCCTGCTAGAGAAAAAGCCGTTTTCGAAATACGTTCTGTATTTGTCGTTAATTGTTTCATATGTATTCTTACAAACCAATTAATGATAAATAACTGCATACATTTTGCACTAATAAAACAAAAATTTTTTAATACGTCTAGATTCTTTGATATTCTGAAACCAATCCCAAAAATATTACGTACGGGCGTACCTTCATACCTTCGTTAAGAGTGGCTGTGAGTGCATATGGATTTATAGAAAACTGTTTCCAACGTGTCTAGAAGATCAGGTTGTATTATTTTGTGTTATTCAGTTTTATTTTAGTAAATTTTAACAAAATTCTTTGAAGTTAAGTGGAAACCAATTTGGTCACAGCTTAAGGAGGCAGCCTGGGTGGACGTATTTTGCGCGTACGAGTCCTAGAAGTGTGGAAAAGATAAGGACGAAATAACATGTGCATCACGCCTCACCCTAGTCTCTAGGCGCAAGTCACTGTACTGGTGAGCCGTTTTCTCGCTGGCATACGCATGTGTAAAAATCCTTGAATGCTATTCCTTAGCAGAAATAACTTACGCACGCTAAAATAAACAAACGCAGACTTACAAATTGAACATTTCCCACAAAATTACGCTGATCTTAGTTTCCGAGAATATATAGCCTATGCGACTGCATATTTGAGGACTTCTCCGAGTTAAGGACAAGTTGTCGAGCGAATGACTACAAGACTCAACTGAAGATACGATCTGAACTTCTCATCATAATTTGACGAGTTCGATGTGACTTTTTTTTTCCGAGAATATATTTGGTTACTGGATGTGTGTTCATATAACAATAGTCATTAGTATGCTTTGTTTACGAGTAAAAGTTTTAAACGGTACATTATAAAAAAAAAGGGCTTCAAACCACAAAGTCCATAAAACTGAAAAACTTTAATTTTCATAATTATTAATACAATAATATCCAGAGATCTATAGTAACAGGATTTCACAAATGATTGTGCTTCAAATTGAAGTTATTTTTAACATCCGCAAATCTCTGTACGTTAAGTTTTCGGAGCGTATTTTTTTTTCATATTATGTATGGCTTATTAAAATTTAATCATTATGGATCTGATTATTATATTGATTTTATAGTTATAAAAATAAAGTTTTTAATTTTTATAGCTTTCATATTTTCAATCCCTTGTATTTATAAAAAGCATTTTTAATTGTTTACTCGAAAACAAAGCAAATTACACTTGGGTTAAATAAACAGACAGTGTTGTACACAGTAAAAAACTTCCCATACAGTACGGGAAGTTTTTCACTCAAACACGGTAAGATCAGTATACATTTGGCTGTCTCCTTAAAATGCACAATAACACTACAATTGAATCAGTAATTTGCAAAGGATACCAAGTCCACTTGTTGAGATATTTCTAAGACTCTCCAAAGCATTATCTTGGCTGTCAGCAACAAAAGATACCAAGTCCTACTCAAGAAATACGTTAAACGGACTATTAAATATACGAGGAACTTGCAAAGGGTACCAAGTCCTTGACTTGGTACCTTTCGTTAATGAAAAATGATATGGTCATTATAAGGGCATTGCGATTCTCTACTTTAAACAGTGTTGTTACTACCACTTCGTTTACGAATCTGATGTGAAAGGAGTTGTTGAAGTACATGAACAGTTTCATACCTTTAATCTTCAGCCCCCAGGACAGTTGAGACACGTTGTAATGCTTACAGAAATGGAACTGTACAAATTAAAAAAATATCAAACATTGAAGACATTCGCGGTATGTTGCAGATCATGACGACGCGGTCACATTCTACGACTACAATGGCGGCCTGCCACAGACTAATAGACATGTCCATGATACTGCCAACAGTGCATTATTTTATTTGTGACTTACATTATTGTCTTTGAAGAATCTGTTTCCATGTTGTTCGATATTTTTTTCATTAGCATATTCTAAATGTGCCAGAAATCTACACAAAGGATACTACGCTTTCTCTGATATTATAATACATAACATTGCTTTATGGGTATAAAGTACCAGGTGGAGGTGTGTTTTACAAAAATATTATTTCCATGTAGCCTATCATATTATTAGTTTTTCACTAGAATATACCAACATTGCACTAATATATACTCGAGATGTTATGTTTTACGTGCCATTGTTAGAATAAACGTTAGTTGATTTGCAAAAAGTACCAAGTCCACTAACTTTATTAATTTCTAAAAATATAAAATCAGAAGCGTAATTACGTAAATTATGATTCATATTATTCCACACACATTATACTTAGAAGTTATTTATTACTGATAACCAGTTTCATTCCAAGATCCACAATTATACATGTTTTGTTGTTTCCCAATAATTTGCTCGCATGGACTTGGGATCTTTTGCAAATTCCTGATTCAATTGATGTAAGGGAAAATATTATTACCAGACCTACCTTATTATCACTGAGACATAGGCGTCGCAATTTTATAAATAATTTTTTTACAGTTTAGGCATTTATTTCTCTTTGCCAGGTTCGAATCTGTGATTTCATTACTACAAAGAGCCACGCTTGCCTCTCTAAAACTGCGTCATCGTTGCTATGTAATCAGCGAATTTGCGAAAACTCCATTCGTATCAACTGGATTTTTTAAGAATTCATTGTTTAATGGCGCTGATTAAAAGTGTATAAAAATACATATTTTACCTACTTTTCTTTCACATCGGACATCGGTTGAAGCTGTAAGATTCTCATTGAGTATATTTCATGGTGCACAAGCTTTTTGAGTAATTAAAAACTACATTAAAACACGAGCATTACTTGCTTTCTTGTAGTTGTTAGATTCCTTCTTAATAATATAATTTTTTAAATTAAATACCAAGTGATCAGTTGACAGCTTTCTGTGTTTTATAACGATAAGTAAAGTCTAAAGTCTATACCAATCTTAATTTTTAAACCATTTGATAATAAATTAAATACTCAAATTTTCACGTTTTATAACACGAATGAAGACTTAAATAAAAATGTTATACGTAATTAACATTTTACCCAAAAAGTATTGTTATAAATACTAAAAGTATTTAATTTAACGTAATTTAGGTCTTTTTTAAAGACAATTAATTTTTCCATTAACGTAACAGATGCGGAATATTCAAAAAATAGCTACTGCTGTGGTTTGTAAGTAAACTGTTTTGCGTAAAAAGTATTCGAATTTAAGTACAGATTTTGCTAACACTTTTAATTTCTTACAAATTTCCAGGAAAGTTTTAATGGTGAGCGTGATCTCGGCACTCTCAGATTAATTACTTACGAAATTTTTGCGTCCTGGTTTGCGAAGTTTTGCTTGCTCCTCTACTTCCTCGCTTTTCCATAAATGAAGTACAAACTTGTAATTAATTTTAGGATATCTTTCTTAACTTTCTTTCTCTGAAAGAAACTTTGTAAGCTACTAAACGTAGCATATTCGAAGTTAAATATTTCTTCTTATAGAAGCATATTTTTTTCGGAGTACGGAAGTCTTAAAAACGTGTTAGAATTAAATAGTTTTTATTTGACAAGGCGATAGGAAATTCGTGTTGCCGGTGCACAACTTAAAAGTTATGTTATTTTCGTGTTCTACGATTTCTTTAAAAATATGTACGCAAGCTGGTAATAACGATGGTTTCATGCACCGTAATGGTATAACTGATTTTTCCGTTGCAAGTTGCACGGGTTGGGCACAAGAAAAAATTACGTCTTTAACGGCAAAATGCTATCGAGTAACGTCTTGCAGTGCGCCTGATCAATCTCGTTATTGTAGTGGTATGCATCTAAAGATATGGTATTGTATGAGAACAGTGGGTCATATATTGTTCACGTGTTCGTGATTCAACAATCAATAACTCAGCCATTCGAAATATGAGAATTTATCGCATCTTGGTGTTCTGACCAGCTGTGTCTCAGCTTGAAGACGGGGATAGATTGCAATCCACGAAACGTTGCATTTTTTCGTTGGTTTTAGTCGTGTTGTCTATTGTCTTGTGTTTGTTGTCCACTGTTCGCTGTTATTTTTCTATTTCCATCTTTTTTTCATATTGGGAATCTGGTTCTGTATTTGTGTCTATCTTCTGTGTCTGGGTGTTGTCACGATATTCGACTGAATTCTATCTCCAGAATTCTTTGTTGTCTATAGTATAAAAAAAAACTGACAAATCCTTTGGGATTGCTTATATTCTATTTTTGTGTGTGTTATATATATATATATATATATATATATATATATATATATATATATATATATTTCTTGTTCGTTTTTCGTTATTCGTCATTCAACACAGGTTCGATCAGCAAAAATATGAGCATGGCGTACGTCCACAAACCAATAAACTCTCATTGTAAACTCCCATTGCAACAAACATTTCAAAATCTCATTCGAAATATATTCGATATCCATAGCTTCAATTATAACGAAAAACATGGAGCGTACTAAATTAGAAACTGTATTTTGTTGCCTGCGACAAAATTTAAATGTATTGTTCAGTGACCATTAAAATATGTTACTTTTTAAACATGAAATGTAGCAGTTTAAGGGCGTTATTTGATAGGCGCTTGAATATTGGTTAAAAGACCGGCCACAGTAGTCGTTTCCGTAACCAATTTTTACATTTTTGGTGTAGGGAATTTAGGATGAATTAATTCGGACGTTTCAAGACAGCGCTGCATACCGTAAAGTTAGAAACTAGATACTTATTGGTATTTAGATTTTTTTACATTTCACGGTTAAATAAATAGATAATTCTTTATTCTAGACAAATTATTTTGCCTGGTTTTCGCTGCCTGCTATACAAACTGTACTTTGAAATAATTATTACGTTTTTGAGTTTCACATTTACAAAAAAGACATTATCTTAAAATAAAAATGTGTAATACTTGCGTACAAAGTATCACTATGGGCGTTTAATTTTCGTTATTACTGTTTTTAATGGATATTAATTTGTTTTTCAGTCGAAACATGAAGAAACACATCGTAAGTAATCAACAGCAGACGAATTTACATAGTTGTTAGGGGATTTAGTGTGCTACTATACCTCAGTAAATTCCAACCCTAAATACCCAAATATTTGGGTGCATAATACAGATCATGTGACCAATGTTGGTACCTAACTGACAGTTACGGACACGGTAAATGCCACTTTTAGTGCTGCGGAAGGATACACAATGCATGGCTGGGGCTCGCAAAAAGTTCTGCTTAGTCACATGGCAGTGAGAGAGGTAGGTTGTGCTATAGTATAACACTGACCTTGAATTTAGGTTGTGGTAACGATTACCAGCACCGAGGGTTGTCAACTGTCCCGCTCTGTACGGAAATTCCCTATCCTTGTACTAAGTGAATTATCCCGTACGGACATTAGACGAGACGCCATATTAGACATATAAAAAATTGTCTGGTAACCAAAGTGAGTCAACAGTGTCAGAATGATAGAAAGCTACTTCTTGAAGCAAAAAAAAAAAAAAAAAAAGCCGTAAGCTATATGACTTTTCTACGTTCAAATAAAATTTTGCTGCCATATCTGTAGACGTATGTTCAGAAATGGTGTGAATTATGTGTGCGAGTGAATTTGTTTACTTTTCGGGTGGTATTAACATGGATTTGTTATCAGTGAGTTTTCCTTGATCGTTAAGTCGAGTTTCCGGGAATGTCCCATAAGCTGATAACTCTGGGAAACTTGTCAATACTGGTTCAGACATTCTGATTTCAGTTCACATTGGTTTTCAGAAATCGTTTTAAAATATGACTGTATGCTGTAACCGGTTCGGTCACTTTTTTGTCTGCACAAGTCAATAGTTCTATCACTAATGACCACACTGTCAAGAAATCGCTAAACTCTATTCGTCTAACTCAGACACAAGGAATTTATTGCGAAAATAGCAATTTGCAACTTTTGAATGCAATGCATGCCTGTCGATACACACCAAACCGTAAACATTAAAAGTCTTTCAAGATACGTCGAACTAAATAAAAAAAAATAAACGTCTGTAATAGAATACGTAAAAACGAACATATTACCGAATTACTATCCTTCGATACTGATGTCTGATAATTAGTGGTGAATGTCACAGCACAGAAGTAGTTTTAATGGATTCGGGTATAAAAGTATTTCAGTCTATTTCAGTTGCATTATGAACTTATATTCTGTTTTTATTTTTCAGATTGATTTACTGGTCAGTGCACTGGAATATTTAAAAACAATCTAACGTTAAGCGCCCTGCCTATTAGCACAGAGGCTTAGCAGTGACGGAACAATAAGGACGAACTTGAAGCGCTTATGTAACGTCACTTCGCCACGAGCCGAGTGAAGAACTAGCGCGCGAAGTTCCTCCTGATCAATTTTTTACTATGTTAATATATACATTTATTGTTGGAAAGTCTGTAGCAATGTTCAGTAGGTCTATATGTTTCTATCTGAGTTTCTTATACACCCAGTTAATCATTTTGAAGTACGGCAATTTGAAGAGGTCGTTTTCAGTTATGTTGGAAAACATCGAAACGGAGTTTTTTTTAAAAAGCATGGTGTCTTAATAGTGACATTCCGTCTTGTCCGAAGTCTGTTTTCTTATTGGGCAATTGCACAATGGACTCGTGTGGAATGGTTTAATACTTTCGTAAGAAAAACACAATTCCCCGCACACTAGAACGTATTTGTAGCATATGATAGGCGGTGTCTTAAGAGTGCGTGGTAGATAAATAAACGCTGAAAGCATCAATTGATTTCTACACATTTTTCGAAGTCAATATGGATAAAATACTCAATGACAATCCTATATAACGGTATTTGCCAACTTTATGAGTAAATATTTATCCAGAATTACTAAATCGTAACGCGTGATATCTTGCGCCGCAGTTAAATGCACGAGGTTCTGGCGTTAGAGATTGTGCCTCTGAAGTTCGTAACTCTGGAAACAATTTTGTTTAAAACGTTGGCTAAATCTATCGTCTAGGATTGTTATTGTTTAGTTATTGCAAAAATTGGCTTCAACAAACCTACAGTTATAGATTAATGCTTTTAGTGTTGAATTATGTACCACGCCCTCTTAAGGGAAGTGTTAAACCATTTTATTGAATTTTCAATTTTTGAGCCATAACATTTATTCAAATTATATAATCAAAATTTTCTCTTCGACAAAACATAGGATATATTCTTGGTAAACTGCCTGACGTAATTAATGATGGAATCTTTCATTAATTTGTCATGCAGAATCATTGCAAGATAATTATGGACTAATTTTCAAGATTTCTTGTGTCATGATTCTGCATGACAAATTAATGAAAGATTCCATTATAATTTATATAAAGCAGTTTACCAAGAATATATCCTGTGTTTTGTCGAAAAGAAAATTTTGGTAGTACAATTTGAAAAAAAGGTTATGGCTCAAAAACGGAAAATACAATGAAATTGTTTATCACTCCCCTACATACCATTAATATGTTTTAATTTATTTAAAAAATGGTATAATTTGGAAATACAAAAATATTCTACAGTTTTATTACTGTTTATGTAGTTTTCTTGTCCTACGTATTGTCTTTGTGGGACAGCAGTTCCATCATGCAGGACAAAAGAAACAGACACCGGGTCCCCAACACAAACTAATGAAATCTCTTGCCTGAATATCAGTCGTCTAGGTTCTGGGAGGGTAATCAGGGCTGGCGTGTCGTTATCCAGGGTCGGCAACCTCGCGGCTTCGGAAAATAATATGTTATCTGGCGGCGGAAAACTGAGAGGTCCCAGACTTGATACGCCGACATTCCTCGCCGTCCAGCCTAATACGTTTTATCACTTAGGAACGCGCCCGTCACGTTAAGGTCAGCGACCGAGGTATGGACGTCCAAATAATTTCAATTAATGAAGTGCATACGCCTGATAATAAAACACTTGGCTCAAGCAAATTTAATACTAGTTTGGAAATGAACTAACATGTATTTTGTTGGTCTTACAAAAACTTTTTATCGAAGTCTTGGTTTTTATTCACACATTGCGTGTTATTTCGAAATTTCTGTGAAAATTTATTGGATTAATATCAAAATTAAGGACATATTTAATGATGTTCCGTATTGCTCACATAATCCTAAGAAAAGTATATGGCTTAAATGATTATTATATTACTATAAATATTTCAGCTACGCATATTCACAAATTAGAATAGCGCATAGTAAAATCAGTCAATTGATAACCGTTTGATATAGGCTACTTGCAACTTAATTTACCTTAAGAGCAAAGTAATTATTGCGATTTTGTAAGCTATCATCCACGTGTCAATATATTTGTTTTAGAAAAATTAAAAATTTTGAAAAATATCCCACAGTTTCTCAAAAACAATTTTTTATATTTTTATACGATAGACCAGTGTGTAAATGGAAACGAATGACTGCACAATATCTATCTCCGCCCAAATGCTGATGCCAAAGACCAGCAGAGCAAAAAAAAAAAAAAAAAAAAAAAAAAAAAAAAAAAAAAAAAAAAAAAAAAAAAAAAA
>PNEQ01038009.1:0-38020 GCA_003012365.1 Medauroidea extradentata
ATTGTGGTAAACCACGTATATATAGAGGACTCCTGCGACAGCCTCCACGAAGTGTGGACGTGTCGCGGGGAGCCACCGCGGCTGATTGTGGTAAACCACGTATATATAGAGGACTCCTGCGACAGCCTCCACGAAGTGTGGACGTGTCGCGGGGAGCCACCGCGGCTGATTGTGGTAAACCACGTATATATAGAGGACTTCGACGGCGACCTCCACGAAGGGTGGGCGCGTTTCGCGGAGCCACCGCGGGCGATTTTAGTAAGCCGAATATATAAAGAGACTTCTGCGGCGACCGTCACGAAGAGGGTGATATTCGCGTGAGGCCGTGATTAAAACTTTAAAACGATAGTATAGCGTATCTCTCGTGGGACTGACGGAACAAGTCCAGGGTTCCGAAGTATAGAGGTACATAAACTGCCGGTGTTTTGAATCAGTAATAATAGATCCCCACACTACAACATTAGAAGGGAGAGAGGATATAACAAGTTTTAGGAAACTAAAAAATTATCTGAAAGTAAATAAATAAGTAACTGGTAACTGGTATTTCAAAAGTGCTCACTTTATGCGGAACCTCCTACATAGTGGCTTACACATATGTAGAGGCTACGTGATGCTTGATAAGCATGCTGGTGTCGTCCTTAACGCGCCCTATCTCCGGCTCTCAGACGAGCGATAATGCTTCAGGTAGGCGGGTGCCTTAAGAACAATACTGAGTTAACGTGTCAGTATCACACAAACAGTTAGATTCCGACTAGTTATCACCATGCGGTGAGCTGTAAGTTCGTAATAGTGTTGGTAACCGGATGAACAGGTTATTTATCGTGTTCTTTCAGCAAAAACAGTTTATTAATACACGAAATAAATTGTTTATTTCTTGAAGTGATCGTGTGGTACATGTAATATTTGTAGGAAAATTAAAGTATATACTTTCGTATACTTACAATACGAAAAACATAAACTGTTGTGTTATAGCAATAAAACTGCGGACAAGTTGTATTGTTTTAACTGTGGTACTTGATATGTTATTTCTTTCATGTTAATAAATATTTTCTGGATTACCAACAAAGGTACAGCTAAGAGCAACAAAGGTGAATGACCGAGATTCAAACAACTACACGCCTTCCTAATTTCATTAACGTTTTATCTTGAATTGTGCTCTGACATGTATTTCCTATCTGCGTAGTTCAACAAACGTAAGCTGCTGACGTTTGAATTTAGTCCTGCTGAATGTAGTCCATCAGCAGTTAAGTGAAACAAATACATACAACTCGCGGTCCGTAACAAAACTGTATTTGTCTATTCACTAGGAAAGTGACCATGTACAATAAGCTACGTAAGTTATTTTAATATATTGGTTAACTTAATGGTTTGGTATTTGAACACAGCACTTGTAAATTGAATAACCAGAGACTTGAAAAAGATTTCTTACAACTGAAATGAAATCGCCTCCATTAACTTATAGTCGTTGTAGTCTTAGAAAATCTTTACCTCCAATTTCATCTCCACATAAGCTTTCCGTTCCTTCTAGGTGAACAAAACTAGCACTCTTTGTACCACTAACCAAACATTTACATGAATATTTTAAGCTGACAAGCTCCTTCCATTGTATTTATTTGTTAACCACTAGTTTGTTGAACTGCGCCTAACTAAACACAACACTCTTGACTCTCCACATGTTAGCATCCTAATGTTTATGAATGGATGTCACGTAACAACTCTACAGTCAAGGGCCGTATTAGAACATATTTTATGACTGTCTTTATTCATACAGTCACTGTCATTCTCCTCCAAACTTGTTCTGAAAGGAGAAATATTTTGCATTTACTGCACAGCACACAGATTATGAACCTTATGAATAATACGCAAATTTGTTTTCACTAACGTATCATTACATAGACGACAATTCTGAAATGTAATAGGGATTTTATTACGCAAATAATTTAGAGCATATTTAATTCACACATGATTTGAATTTTTCTTCCAATCGCATAATCATTTGTAATTAGTGGCATGTTTAATACACACTTTGACCAACACTGCATTAATTACAAATAGAGTGATAAATGTTATACTAAAACTATATTAAATACGTGAAAACGTACGAACCGAACATAAAATGCATTCTGTGTGTTAAATCAATTAAATATGTACTTTATCAACCTACTTTTCTCAACGAAATTAGGAAATTTTACAGCTACGTAATTACTTTTACCATTTCCAGGTGAAATTCTATGCGAATAACACTGAACTAACCTGCATGACATTAGACAGTATACTATAGCTACATGTAAATGTCAATACAGTTACCAGTTGTTGCTGATAATATGAGTTAACTCACAATTTCCTTCCAGCCACATCACTTTGCTGCGTATGTTCGCTGCTGTAACAACATAGCTACTGATCACTAAGACCCAAGCTGAAAGTAGATCACGTTAATGAGGGACCAGAGTGGTATATCTGTCTGCCACAGTCGCTTCCTATGCAATGGTGGTCCTGGTACGATGTTCGGTAGGTTCGCTTCTGACTTTGACATTCTGGGAGAAGTGTTAGACGTTGTGTGTTTTCTCGGAGCGCTACTGTCTCCCTCACCTGTGCATTCCACCCGTCTCCCAGTCATAATTTATAAACGCACGAGAACTCAAGAACATATCTCAGCTCAACACGAACAGGTTTTTGAAAGTGAATTTATAAAGCATGTTTACATTTAATTCTTCTGCACAAAACGCCTTAAGGGAAGAGCTATATTCTAAATTTTATCTATCGATTTTCTGCGATTACTTTGTTTTAAAATATTTTTGGTAAACGTGGTAATGCTGAGCCATATAAGATAATTGTGATGAAATTTGTAAATCATAATAGCATTATATGTTCACCTTATATTGTACTTATCATTCTTGAAAGTTAACCTATAGTTCCCTTGCAATGATCCTGCATGACAAATGAATGAACGATTTGATTATTATTTATGTCAAGCAGTTTATCAAGAATATATCCTATATATTTTCAAAGAGAACATTTTGATAATGCAACTTGAAGAAATGTTATGGCTTAAGGGCGCGGTTCACTTCAGTTTTCAACGTTTTTAGTTATTTTGATATTCGTACCAGATATTTTTTTTCTTATTTTGTACATAAATTGTAAATAAATCTTACTCGTAGGAAATTTTTGTATCTGTCATAGATTTTGCGTAATGAGTCGTAAACGTCAAAATTTGCACTTTACGGTTTTAAGTACGCCACTAAAACCAATTGGCATACCAAACTGAAAAAATTCACACTATATAACAATATTGTAGGCTATGGTTTGATATAAATATGAAAACAAAAAATAAAATACTTTTGTATTTAATAAAAAAATGCTGAATTTTAAAATGAAAATTAAAAAAATATCAACAATTTTTTTAGAAATACAAAAAAAAATCTATTTTTTGTTTTTATATATGTCAAATCATAACCTACAACATTGTTATATAGTGTGATTTTTTCAGTTTGGTATGGCAATTGGTTTTAGTGGCGTACTTAAAACCGTAAAGTGTAAATTTAGACGTTTACGACTCATTACGCAAAAACAATGACAGATTAAAAAATTTCCTAAGAGGAAGATTTAATCACAATTTATACATATAATAAGAAAAAAATATCTGGTACGAATATCAAAATAGATAAAAACGTTGAAAACTGAAGTGAACCACGCCCTTAACGACTGAAAATGTAAGGTAATAGGCTATCACTCGCCCTCAAACAAGTTGAATAGACCCAGTATTGTAGTGATCTTGGGGTCGCGGTTGACGTAGCGAACAGCCAACTCGCCTCCCACCAAGTCGATCCGGGTTCGATTCTCAGAGAGGTCAACTTGGATTTTCGCATGTACGAATCGTACCAAAAGAAGCCGTTCGTCAGCGGGTTTTCTCGAAGATCTCCCGTTTCCCCCATCCATCATTCCAGCGCATTTTGCCACCATAGAGACCTAGATGTTTTACGCTGAACAAACATCTCTTCACATCAACTTATTTATGAGGCAGCAATAATTTAATAACTGAACTATGATACTACGCTGAAAAAAAAAACTTCCTAAATAGTAATTTAACTTATTAACCCATGCACAGCATGGTACACTTACAATAAATCAACTTGTAAAGAGAGCAGATGTTGAGTATGGTTAGTGTACAGGTCTAAAAACATCAGAATACATTTGTCTGTTTACTGGAAATGTATAGGAACGTAACCATTGATGTACGGGAAACAATTATACCAAACCTACTTTCTTAACACTCCTCTACCTCGACATGGAAAGTTAACAAATAATTTTTACAGCGTAGTTTCACTGTTTCGCTTCGACGAATTCATAGTGGGTATATGAATTTTTGTTCACGGTTAAACGAGCGGATTTAAACGACAATATAAAATTCAATTATTTTCCTGTCTACCAGTTGTTAATAAGAACACTGAAATGTCCCATAGCACAGTTCAACTTCATCACGCTCGCAACTTTACTTTTGAGGGAATAAGTTAATATAATGTCGTAAAACGACCCGTTTGTTCAAAAGACACGTTAGACCAAAGGATACGTTTGATTAAATTACCCGTTCTAACAAATAACGACTTAGACCAAAGGATCCATTTGAGTACACACACATCGGGAAGGTGCACTAGAGAAATTAAAGAGAAGAATCATAAGAAATAGTCTAGGGCCCAAGAAGACAGAAGAAGTCTACTTATTACGGAGTATACAAGAGACCATCTAACAAAGTACATGACATAAAGAAACGTTGACTTCAGTTTTATAGGCACATGAAAAGAATGCAGGACACCCTACAAACTAAACAGATCTCGGAGTACACAGAAGACATTACGAACATGACGTGAAATTACAAAGTCAGAAAAGGCCTGAGGGATTCTGGTATAACAGATTCAGATATACAAGTCATAGACAAACCACAAAATACTCAAATGGAAAGTGCACCAAGAAATCAAGAAATTCAAGACAGGAACTAATTTGTCGGAAGGAAGTGGAAAAAATACAATGTGAGAAGATGAAAGAAATGTGGTGCCTGAGAAAATCTCACATCAAGTACCTGCTCTACCGTGAACAGCCTTTAATAATTCGTGGCAGTAATACGATCTTACAGTCAGTCATGCTGATATCAGTCAAGGCACGTACACACTACGCTGACGTTTTGTGTTAACACGTATTAACACGTGTAAACACATGTTAACACGTGTTACAGAAAAACGTCGTCATAACGTTTAAATGGGACTAAGCACATTGTTGTGATGTGACGTATTGTTATGTGTTGTTACGTAAACTGACGCAGAGCGCGTCATAACACGCTGTAACACGGGTCACAACAAGATTTGGGATCCCAGATTTACGTCAGACGTGTTATGCATCAGACGCGAAAATGGAGGAGCAACTAATGGAACTACTGCGTACTTACGAGTTGTATGCTCGTGTAAGACGTGGACAGTTCGCAGGTTATAGGCTACCTACCACAGAAAACATTTCTCAAAGCACTTATCAGACCGTCACCATCTCTATCCCCCCACCTTTACCACCGCAAACGTCTGTCAACGATCCTCCACACATATACGTGCGTCAAAGAAAGAAGAAACTTCCGGTTGACTCAATCCTTCAGGACATGGTCAAAGTTATGAAAGATATTAGTCGTGTGAGGTCCCAGCATCTTTCCAATGTTGCTGCACTTATTCAACACAAAATAAATCTCCATGACGACACAGACCTGTATTTTTTAAGCTTGGGTGGAACTGTCAAATGACTTACTCGTGAGGAACAAGCTAGAGTGAAAACGTAAATTGGTAATGTTGTCTTTCATGCTGAGTTACGTGATATTCAACGTTCCCAAACAAGGTATAGTCCTGAAACACATTTCCCTCCATCACATTCTTCTGCACACACTAGTTCATGTGACATAGTGCCCTCCCAACATGAAGTTGACCCCAATACATGTCCAAGACCAGAGAACTACATTTCCGAATACAGTATGTCTCAAACAGCATTGTATAATTTAATTCAGTGTATAAAGTGATTCATTATGTGTATGCATAAACATTAAATGTTTCAATAACATAATTGTTGTTTTTCTAACCTCAAACACACAGCGAGTCGTTCTTCAAATGATACACTCCTTCTTAACTGAGTGTCACACTTCCTCAGTTTTGTAACTACCATGTATAGTAACTCATAAAAATACCTATCGTCCAGAAGTTGTGGCATAAAATGATGAATTTTGCCCATAGTTGACCTGTCTGCGTTTATAGGATGCACCCAATCTCTTTTATTTTGTTGAGCTAACATGATGCATAATGCTACTGCGCACTCTTCCTCTTCATCAAGTTCGTCTATAAGTAGAGTAATTTCAGCCATTTCAACTTCTTTTCATAAAACTGTGCACCCTGTTACGTATCAACACGTTATCTGAAAGTACAAGACAACATCTAAACAATGTGAACACTTCACCGTGTTATGTAGCGATCTGACGTGATGTGATAACACGTGTTAATAAGTTTTAATACGAACCGTCAGCGTAGTGTGTGCGTGCCTTTTAGAGTCGCGTCTAAATGTAACCACTCTGCTGTCACAATAACTGGAAGCTTGTAAATACCAGAAAAATAAACTAAACCCAACATATCGATAGCTGCGGAGTGATACCTCGTGTCTCACCAAAATAAAAATCTAAATTTCAAAATTTTCTTGTCAAATTACTACTACCTATTGTTGTCATTCGTAAACGAAGTGTAGAAACTAATTTTTCCTTCCCTTCATGAACTGGTATACGTATTTACCTATAAAGTGAACACTTTTAGAGACTATTGTTGTCTAGAACAAATATTAAAACATATTATTTATTGTGAACACAGCCGTTAATTTGTTAGTACAGTACTATACGTACACTCTGATTACTACACAGGTTGCTTCCTATACATTACAAATTAGCAGCGAACTGTAAATTATCTGAATGGAAAGAAGTTACTAGTGTTTCAAAACTGATCATGTTATACGGAACCATATATATAACATATATTTCTTAGCCAAGAGACAGCTATGTCAGTAGATTGGACGGTTATACGATACTACGAACACCAAGTACTCGTTCTGAAATGTACGGATAATAGTTTTACGTTCTGTTATAAGCACTAACCCTTCAGTACTGGTAATGCAACAATTATTTCAGAGCTCATTTCCTTGGATGTTCAGCTGTACAGTTAAGATCTTTTTACAAGAAAGAAACAAATCATTGGGACTTGTAATTTTCTGATTGAGAAATCTTTATTTACAGTAAAGAGAAAAAAATGTATTTGGCGTGACTATATATTTTCTTAATTTTTAAAGAACAAATTTATTTTACTGTCATACGCTCAAACATAATATTTTTTCTACACTGACTGTCCCAGCATGCAAAGCCTATGAAATTTTTGGGTTTTCCGCTCTGTCCCTTTATCCCGTTTTTGCCTTCTCCCACAACCTTCATTTAACTTTATTTTCGGCACAAATCTACACGGGTGCACGCACAAAAACTCGCAAAATTTATTTTAATAATATTTTTTAGTACCCTGTTCTCACCCTCAACCCCATTTTCTCCCCTCCCCCCTTTTTTTCAATTTCTTTTTTTGGTAGAAACCTTGGTGAGCGCACGCGCATCTTACCAAAGTTTCATCGCAAATGGTTTGATAGCATATGAACGCATAGAAGACTAACAGACGAAACAACAAACATTCTAATATAATAAATGAAGATTGTCTTCTATAAATTACAAGGAAATTCATCACAGCAATTACTAATTAGAGAAATTTAACAACACAATTTCTGAGAGTGGAAGTGTAGGTATACTTAGAAATAATAATTTGCGGCAAAGATGCTATTCAGTGGTTAATATTTAGATAACGTTTCGTTGGGCTGCAATAACATTTGTGTTTCAGCAGACAGTGTTCTCAGTGTGTCACGTGAACGTTACAAGCAAACCAAACTTGTTCCGAACTTGGCTGGTTCTTATTCATTCTGAAAACATTTCATTGTTTGTTTAGAACGACTTCACTTCTGTGCTGCATTTCTACTGGCTAATATTAAGGGAACGTTTATGTGCGTAATTTTGCACTGTTTAAAGTAAGTAAACTTTTAAGACTGAATTTTTTATACATTTGTTTTACAAGCACAGAAAAGTTGTAGTTAGCCACTAACTATTAAATAAAATAATACGAAGATTAAGTATAGACGTGTTGATGTTCAATGCATTGATGTCATTAGGTTTAGGTGTGATAACTCTTTAGACAATTATATTAAGTAACCTTCTGGGGTTTTATAGGGTCTCTCTTAGACTGCTTATTATGTCAGTGATCACAAAGTGGAATGTAAAAGCCTCAAAGTAGTTCACGGTCCCGTGACTTATAGTGTATACCGACCATACACAGTGATATACCTTAATATCGATATAAACCATTTTTGCGAGCTTCACATAACTGCGAAGGTTCTGTACATCGAGTCCACTAGGCTACCAACACACAGCAGCAGGCATGTGTAGTAAGAGCAACAAGTGACATATGTATCAATTATAAGATCACTATTAAAATATTTAACATATTTCTGTTACTGAAGTTAAAATCTTATTATCACTATAGTTAATTCTACTACAGGTTAGAAAGATTATATTTGAAAAGTTCGTCACAGGGGCAATTTCTGCCGTTTGAGCGCTGAACTTAAATAACTTCTGTCATTTCCAAGTCTGTTTAAATCTAATTTTACCATATAGTTTCGTATTTTTCTGGTCCCTTTGCGGTAATAGCAAATCTAGCGGCAGAAATTTTCCCTGTGCCAAAGTTTCCCATAAGAAAACATATTTTCTTTCAAACCTGTAGTACAATTAACCTTAGTGTCACGAAGTAGGGTAGGTTTACCTCATAACGCTTGAAAGTTCAACTCGAGTTACAATCTGAACGCATCTAGCTGAAATTAACGTAATATAAACGTATTTTAACTCGTTTAGTTTTTAACTCAATCAAATATGCCTGCCGAATGTGTTCTACTTAAAAATGTTTCACACAGGGGCGTCATTTCAAGTTTTTCTTGGATGGGGAAGGGGGAGGGGTAAGATTTTTTTTCGGCGACAGTGACCTTGTTGCATCTTTTTTATTAATTAAGCATGTATAAATTAGAAGTTTTATGTGCTTAAGTTAACATTATTTAAATAACCAAATACAAAAACTATATTTTATACACTTAAATTCAAAATCCAGGGCAGGCGTTTGCCGCCCCTGCCCCCCCCCCCCTTCCTAGTTAATGACTCCGCTGGTTTCACATATTTCGTGTCTCGCTGTAACTGCTTTTTAACACGTACATATTTAAAATCAATCAACAATGGCTTGTTCAGCTTACATGTGTTAGATCTGAAGTTTCACAGCAGCCTATGGCATCGGAACATAATAACCTTTTTGTTACAGTGTATAAGGTTGACGTAACCAGCAGGAGGTCGTGCGCGTGCTGGCTCATTGCGAATAACGGCCGTGATTTACTGTCGACCAATCAGTGACCGGGTCCCGCCGCTACCAACACTCCGGAAGTCACGTCTAGCAGACACGACCCTCGTCCTGCTCCGCCACGGCGCGTCGCGTTGCACGGAAGTCGCTCTCATCCTCACTGCTGCCAACCTACCAGACACCCACCACCCCACCTGACACACAGGCTGAGGGGCTCACGTCCCCTGAAGTGTTTACTATCAAATACCATTTGCTTATAACATATACTACGTCATGAATTATCTACGTATGAAAGAGAAGATTGACGCACAATCCGAACAACTTGATCTAGAAATGTGATATTTCAAAGTTGGCTTCGCCTAATGGCCTAGGCAAGCACTAGAGACAGTGATAACTGATGAAATATTTTTGCATTAAATTTTTTGCAGAAAATATGTGACACCCCTTTAGTTTTCGTGCATGGACGTTTCTATTTGAGTCCGTATTTTTTTTTAGCTTTTGTACATCGTACTTAAATAAAACACTATCCAGAAACTCAAACATGTATTGCTCATTACGGCAGCGTTTCTTGCAAAAGAAAAACATCTGATTCAAGTACACTTTCAAGGGTGGTTATACGCCTAAGAAATAGACTTAGCCTCTATGCCATGTGTACATTTCCGATATCTGTTTTCATGACGAACCATCTGCTGAAGTTTGTCGTTAGAGTTCTGCACCAACCTGTATATATACGTCCCATTACTCATAAAACTGTTGTACACTTGTATACTACACACACATATATACACATATAAGCCTATGTAACGTGTTTCAATCTGTGCTTCTATATTTTTAAAATTTCAACGATCCTATCAGATAAGGAACATTTATTTGGGGCACCTCACAATGGTTAAAAACAGGTTTTTCAGATAGCGCTTTCTGGAAAAATACCAAACTGAATCGTAAAACAGAAAGACTTAAGCTGTTGTTTAAAATTACACCATCCGGTCTACAAATTACACTGAAATAATATTTCGTGACAGGGACGCTACAAAATATTTAGCTCGTATTCACCTTACAAACTATATTGTGTGGTCAACACGATTACATTTTGTTGCCACGGCTAAAATGTTCTGGTAAACAAACAAACATGTTGTATCTATTACAAAATGATTCGGCAGGGAATACGTCCTACAAAATTGTTCTTTTAGTGAGCGAGCCAGAGAAAATTCGCGAGAGACTGTTCTGCCGGCGTGACGTCCTGCAGCTTGTGTGACTGGATGTCTGTGTGGCACACGGTTTAGTTGTTTACTGACGAATCACAGACGGTCAGTCGTAGAGCACCACAAGTAGCACTGATCCCAACAAAAAGGGACTCACAAGTCACAAAAGAAAAGTGTCGGAAATTAATACATGTCACTGAAGTCTAGAAAAAGTTAAAGTTTTCAGTGATAAATCACTATCTCTAATTATAAGTACTCGCCGCCCAAAGTTGTATATAAAAAACATAAATTGATAATATAGACAGAGTGACAATTTAGATAGCTCATATAAAGGCGGCACAGCTCGTTATTACAAGATCTATGAGTAGAGACATAAAAAAATCATTTAAAAAACCGCGTTTTTATTTCGGACACAAAATAGAATCTGACCAACTGCGAGTCTGTATTACTTCCGCACATGACACCGTCTGGAAGGCACCAACAATTAGTAAGAAAACAACAAAATCCAGTTACAAACTAAAGAAGTATTTTATACATACGCCTTTGCAACAAATGTTGTGTCACAGAAAACCAGATAATAAACACAAACAAACAAGTAAACAAACAAAAGGATTTTGTTTGCTACTAGTAGAGGCACGATTATTTCGCGTATTCATCTCGTAGCAGCTTAGACTTCTCAGTCCTATACACGAACTGGGCATAGTCGATTGTTCATTGGCTTCTAACCGTGCATGCGGGTAACACGTGAATTCACCGCGAGTTATTTCCTTATTTATTACTGGTTTGCAGTCGTCAAATCTGTATCAAAATAACTGACTGGATTTATTTACTTGGACATACTCCATTGCGAAAAAAATGACTGTCAAAAGAAAACTAAAAATAAGACGAAAAACACAAATAAGCAGAGTATGCTTTAGTCATAAGGATACATACACAACATGAAATTCGAAAACTGGAATCTGGTCATATAAAACAAGGAACAAACAGAAAATAAAATAAATAACAAAAATATAAAAATGGCTAAGTTGACATGCGACACAACGATGAGACGAGACAAAAACACAAACAGAATTACAACAAAAACAAAACGATGAGACTAAACAAAACACGACGATATCAGACACAAACAGAAAAAACAACAAACGACACAAAAGATGAGACGAAACAAAACACAGTAGTTTTCCAAACAGTCAGTGTCGCTTGTCAACTTAGCTATTTTTAAGATTTTGTTATTTCTTTTTTTTTTCTGTTTGTTCCTTGTTTTGTCTGACCAGATTCCAGTTTTGGAATTTCATGTTGTGTATGTATCCTGATGACTAAAGCATACTCTGCTCATTTATGTTTTCTTGTCTTATTTTTAGTTTTCTTTTGACAGTCATTTATTTCGCAGTGGAGTATATGTCCAAGCAAATAAATCCAGCCATGCACTCCCATTGCACAGTTCTTTCAAAGATCATCAAAATAACTGTTGTCCGATCGCAATACTGACAGTGAAGTATACATCACTGATGTTCAACCTGACCTAGAATCAACACGCGAATTTAATTACATAGATATTCGCGGAGACTAGCCTACAGGTTAGTGAACGGTCTCTGTCTATGAGATGTCTCCGTTACAGTATTCGGTAACAAGTACAAGACGACAGCTTCTGCCACTCGCCGGAAGTTACTTTGAAATATGTTATATGTCCCTGTTCTACTTTGTGCCACAGTCCACACCAGTATCTCCCTACTTGAGGCCGATAATATTATTTGAGTTATTTCCACCTTCAAAGAGTAACACTATGAGGCAGATCAAACTCGAAAATATGTCAAAGGTATTAAATTACAGACGCATTACTGAGAATATCCATAAATTGGCAAATTACTTAGTGAAAACAATATCCACTAGTTTTCTGGATACCAGACGAAGAATCAAAGGTTTATTTTTGTCTAAAATGTTAGCTATAACACGCCTTTCATATGAGGGCATAAACACTCCCATGTATTTAACTGAACGGCAGAGGTACTGCCTTAACTACAGAATACCCGTGACAAATTAGATAGTTCAGAGTAATTTATAGTTGCAAGCAATTGTGTTGCAACAACATGAGAACAATATGCGGTTAACGAACGACTACAGCAACAGTTTCTGTGAGTCCAAGTGAACGAGAGAGTAAGTGAGGATAGCACTTAACAGCGAGGTTTCCAGCGCTGCTGAGGATGCTGTGTGGTATAGAGCAACGCTGGAATGGGTGGATGGGGGAAACGGAAGATCCCCGAGAAAACCCTCCGGTCAATGACATCATCCGGAGCAGTTTCTATGAGAAGGCTTGTATAACATTTATGTGATATATTCTCATAAAAATGTAATTTGTATTAGCATATTACCTCCTAGCTATCTATAATAACCACCGAGTATTATGAACAGTTTTTTTACAAGAGGCATTAACGAATGATTAGAGACCTGGAAACTTTATTAATTTATTTGAGTAGACGTTCGGTTTCAAACTTCAGTATACGTTCACTAATTACCTTTGCGACTGGGCCACTGTTAGTGAAACTCTTTCTTTGGGACTTAGAACCAATAGCAGACCTGCATCAAAACATTCACGGACTCCCAAGCTAATTGGTCAGACATACAACAGGCCACTCACTGTAGCAGCAGCCTAAGTATCTGAGGACATAGTGTATACAGTAATGTGCAGTCCAGCCGGCTGGTCGTGCAACCCGCGACATTTCCAGGTCTCTATGAATGATTATACTTTCTTTTAATCTCAATAGAGTAAGGAAGATCTTTTAGTGTAAACTTATGAGTACTGTAATGATACACAGAGAAAAAGGTTTGGTTGATTCAATCGTATATATGCTTGTATATGGCCGTACAAGCGTGTAACAGTTGAACCAACCAAATATTTGGTTGCCTGGCAGGTATAATTATCCTAAAAGGATAATTTAGTCCAGTTAAATATAAATTTTGTTAGGACAACAAAGCCAATACTTTGTGCGTTTCATATGTTGTTCAGCGAACAAAATTTTTGTTGAATCAAATATACAATTGTTTTGCCATGTACAGCCATACATACGGTTGAATCAACCAGACAATTTTCTCTGTGTAGGTTACCAGTTTTAGAAGGGGATAAAACTCACTTTAAACCGGTACCAGTGACAAGTAGGAAACGAGCCAGTGAAATAAAGTTGAGATGCAGAGTCCTGACACCTTTCAGGATATTATTTTCACTATTGTCGATTATGTACAACCTATAGCTAGGTAATTTGTTTATCAGTCATAAAATATGCTTTACCGCTTTAAACTCTTAGAATATATCAATTTATAAATATTAATAGGTGTAGATTAACAGTTGTGTTTTATCAGCATGATTTTTTTAAACGACACGTAGAAAAAATAATACATATGGTTATTTAGTTATAACATGTTCATCAAGTTCTCCTTTTATGGCGAGATTTTAGTGAGCAATTAATAAAGAATTTTAACAAATTGTAAAGACATTAAAATAGCGTCCGTCCTAACAACTTTTTTTGTTTGTTTGCGTACCTATCTGAGCTCTAAAAACTTATTATCTTACTGCCAGGTATAGATCACACTTAAACCGAGACATTCGGCGTTTTTCATTACGAAGCGGTATTAAGTTTAATAAACCAAATTTACTTATTTTCTGAGTTTATTTGCCTGTTAAAAGCCTAAAAACTACGTTTAATATTAAACGTAGTCAATAACAATAAATCGCGTATTTCAGGAATGAATTTCACTTAAACAGTATCATACTGCGCCTACTGCATTACAAGGATAGTTGCAAATCGTCCCTGTGTTTCCTCATTGGAGTACTTTGGTGGACTGCTAATTTTACTATTAAAAAATGTCGGGAACTTTTCCTGGCTAATAACATTGTACAAACGTTTCGGTCAATGAACTGTAATCTCTCTTTTACAATTTCCCGACTATCTTCAAAAGCCAATCCGGCAAACAAGAGTAATGCTAACGGTTTCTTCTCTCTTACGAATCCCCAGTCCGATGAAGAGTCTAGACTTATTCTCGAATCGAAAAGTTATAGACGTCATTTTGGAGCAGTTATAGAGTCGCTGAATTTCACGGGATCAATTTTTTAGGGGATGGTGTTTTGTACATCTGACTGAGTAAGCCTTTACAGAGAGACAGACACATACAATGCCAATTAAAGTATCACAGATAATTTCTACTGTAATGGTGATAAGACAAATGTAAGTCTGTTTCCCCTGTCGTCACTCATGTGAAGACGTTGATTGCAATAAAACGATTAAGAACAAAAAATATTTAATACTTAATCGCTAAGTTAGTATAGGTCCACGTGAAATTTCGTTAAGATAAGATTACACATAAATAATTCTCTAAGGTAGGTTAACATTTTATTTTAATGACTGCGAAACAGCTAAGATATATATGCATAGAGTGTTTGATCTGTTGACTGGATTCGCGCTTAGCAGAACACGCAAACATTACAACTTTGTGAATTAAACATCACTCGCATTGTTACAATGCTACAGTAAAATGTCAACGATTTCTTTTCTCGTAAAAAAATTGATAAGTATCTGAAGTCAGAAAATACTTTATTAGCAAGATGTTGTCTTTGGACATGATCCATTGCGATGCAAATGTCTTGTTTGTCAATGAAAAGTACAGGATACATACACAACAAACAAATCTATACATAAAATCGTGTTAAATAAAACAAATACAACCAAATAAGGAAACTAACGAAAATACAAGACACGACCAAAGCAGACATTAGAGCACTGAGACCTGATGTGGCAAAACAACAACAATAGAATATATGAAACAAATAATACGATACAAGCATGAGACAAGAAAACACAGTAGTTTTCCTGACATGAAGACAAAACCTACGCTTCGTGAATTTGAATATGTTCCCGTCTTCAGGCAAAACACCTTGTGCGACTGATGTGCCAGGAAAACCATGTAGTTATTCATTCCTTTGTTGCTTTTTATGTTTAAAGTATCGCTTATTTTACCCTCAACAATTTATAAACGCAGTAACTCATCCAAAAACCACAATATATCCAGGGGCCGCGGTGGCCGAGGGGTCAGACCTCTCGCCTTCCACCAAGGCTTTCCGGGTTCGATTCCCGGCGGGGTCGGTCCCCGCATTTTCGCATGTGGGAATCATGCCGGACGATGCCGTTGGTTGGAGTTTTCTCCCGTTTCCCCCGCCCCTTCATTCCGGCGCTGCTCCATACTCACCTCATGTCACCCCTCACCAGCGCTGAAGACCTCGATGTTAAGTGCTGACCAAAATCTCTTACTCACACTCACTCACAATATATCCAGCTTTAACTGACCAATCATAAAGTCATAATTCGTACAAGGCAGACCCAAACAAACAGATTGTCGAATGCTATATTTCAGCTTCAGACTGAGATAATAGTTAATGTGGATGTAGCAATGTCAATGCAAGGGCTGGTTTCGACGACCCCTAACTTCGCGAGTAACAGTACAAACACCACAACTTCTGAAAGTTAAAAACATTAAAACTATTTTTGACAAATGTTTACGTGGAACTCATTTAATTTCCGAAAACTACTCATATTTACTTACATAGAAAATAGCTTGTCTTTGATATGCCGTAACCATTTCCACATACATTTTTTATCTTTTTTGTTTTGACACAATGGCGTAACATACATGAAAAAATATTATACTGCATTAATTTTGTGCAGAGCCCTACTCACACTCACACACTCGTCAACACACAGTCCAAACCTCTGGACCTAGATATGTAACATTTTGAAATGAGCTTTCCCTTACACCGTAAGACACCAAATAAGAAGGTTTTTCGTTTCTTTTTCAAAATTTGAAAACTATGGTAAGTCAGTGAAATGTGGTGAAAAATGTTTTTCCATGAATCCTTAACAGCTCTTAAAAACTGAGATATCAAGGAGTCTTTTACTTAAGCATAAAGCTTACAAAAATGCATATTACCTTTTTTTCAATTACTATTTTAGAAATTAAGGTGGTTAAAGCTGTAAAATATGATTTCAATAAATTTCCGATAAATTTTAAACCTACTGTGATATCGAATTGATTGTTGTTTCAAAATCAAGCCTACGAATATCCCTAAAAAGCAGTTTCAGAACTTTTTGAAATTCAACATCTAAGGACATTAAATAAAGAAACGTGGTTTCAACTAAAGGGGAGTTACCGCCAATTTTTAATTGTTTTAATAATGTTTGGCTTTGTACAAGATATGGTTTGTTTTGTAGATATACATTGTAACTATTTTTGTAATGAAAATGTTCTCGCTTTCACAGTTTTTGTATAGTGGCATGTCAAATCACAAAGTTTCATGAAACAGTTTTACACAAGAAACTAAAATCACCTTACTTAAGGACTCTGCCTACCTCAGAGCTCCGGCGGCAGCAAGGATAGGGCGTGTCATGTTAAATTATATTCCTAAATATCTCAGTCACTTTCAAACCTACATATATGCCACCACTGACTTTTTTGTTCAGTACGATACGGCCCACACTGCTACGGAATATTTTAGCAAGTTATATCAATACCCTGAAAACTATGAGCAAATAAGTGTTTTCATGCCGATTAAACACTCGAAACCCTGTGTTCATAATATTATTTTCACATTTTCGTTTACGTCGCAGTATTCTCCTCTTATCAATGCAGAAAATGGTTTTCATCCGAAAGCGATATGTCAAAGGGTGACAGAGCTACACGGAATTTAGTTTAACATGTAAAACCCTATCCTTGCTCCCGCCGCGCTCCGAGGTAGGCAGAAGCCTTAAAGAAACGAATTAATTCACTCTGAAGAACAAAGTCACGGGCTACGTCAAGACATGTATAAAAAATCGGTATTGACATTTTCCGTATTGCAAAAGAATGGCAGAATTTTGGCAAATTTTTATTTCAAATTCAGCAATCGTTTAAAGAAACAAAAAAAAAATTCACTGCAGTTGTTTTGTAAATATCTTGACGTAACCTGTGACACGGTCCTTCAGTGTGAAATTATTTCATTTCTCTAAGTCAGATGGTTTTCGTCTCTCGTATAAAATCGTTATATTTTGGCTTGATCTGCCTCTACACAAAATCTATGAAATCTAAAAACTTTTCATGATTGTAAAAATAATCATAATATATGTCTATAATGTAAAACATGTATTGTACAAATATTGAAATTATTTAACAATTTTAAATTGTGCAGGGAGTCTCTATCCCAGCTCCCATAATCGACTGTATCTCTTAGACGTGTTGAGATATCGAGATTATTTCTGAAATGGAGTGAAACTTACGTAAATACATAATAAGCGATTTAATAATTTTTCAAAATTTGACAGTTTAAGTAATGGAAAGATGTAAAATATTACAGAAATACCGAAAATCAGATATGAAACGAAGAAGCAATTTTAAAGTTGTTAATTTTTGTCAAACTATTGAAACGTGTACCACTTTGGGCACAGGCCTGCCTATACACATTTGCTTTTGAACCATTCCGACGGCCTTTCTTGACGTAATTGTTAAGGACACCGGTAGGAGGTTAAGGGTTCAAATCCCGTGTAAGGAACGGCGACGGAGAATAATGCGCTATTATAGACGCACATATTAGTGGCAGCTGGCAGAAGGGCCGGGAAAACGGGAGATCCATGAGAAAAGTAACCGAACTGTGGCATCGTACAGGCACGACTATCACATGTGAAAATCCGGTTGACTCTGCCGGTGTAATCGAACCCAGATTACAACAATGTTGATAATTTTTAGAAGAATTGCGAGCGAAGACGTGGCCGGGCAACTGGTATAAATATAACATATTTCTGCCCTCTACAACACAAAGAACTACACAACATCCTAACTGCCGAACAGTATCGTATAGATAAGCCGTTCACTGAACTTGAAAGCGAATTTCAGTATCTTAGCGAATATGATAGTAGCCGAGTGGTCACGGAGAAGACAAAACATTGGAAGGGGGGCAAATCTTGCCTGATCCTGGTCAATATTGTGGACAGATAATTAAAATATTTACACCAAAAAAAAATATCTGCAAGGGTGTCAAGTCGGGTTGTTACAAACATTCCAACACTTTCAGTACACTTAAAGCACAAATATTTACTAACACTTTTATACTCAAACTTTGAAGTTGATAGTTTAATTGTATTAGTTAAAGTCAGAATAAATATAAAATTAGATTAAACATACCACTTGCTATATTGTATTACTTTTTTTAATTTTATATTTTACGCATACGCACTAATATGAATGGGGGTACAAATTACATTTTGTAACCCATTATCAAATTTTGGAGGGTACGTTGTACCCTTGTAGCCCCCTGTTCCTACGCTATTGTTTGATAGCATTGCACGCAACAATTGTATGTCGTAGGCTATGTTCAAGTAGCTCTTATTGCTCAAGTATCCAGATAGAATTATCGCGTATTAAGATGGAACATACAAATGTTATTTATACACCAATTGGATATTTTAAATAGCACTATATCTTACAATAATATTTTGTCAACGTTAGTTTAATTGCTTGCAATACGGATGTTGATAAATATTCACGTTTACGCAGTTTGAATATTGGAATTTAAATGTCTGACATTTCACTCGTTCACTAACCTAACACGTCTTTGTGTAACATTATACAGCATACGTTGACAGTAATATTTAGCAAGTTGTGCGTTCATACATTACAGTTGACAGTTGTAAAATACTGGATTGCATGGATTGCATACAATAACGTAGGGAACAGCAACATAAAACGTTATAAAAACCACACACTTCATATATGCTTACACTACGTAATATATGTTAATAATCAATACGTTAATCACTTGTCAGTCAGAACTGCTTAGTTAGGTATTACCTACAGAACAAGAAAATATGAGGAAATATTATCCTTGCGTCACGTTCTTCTGACAACTATGCTATGACACATTTATTTTACGTGATACGTGGCTACTAAGTGAGCTTTGATGGTAACAATCTACGTTAGGACCCAAGGACGGAACCACGTATGCAGTCGTTTCGCGCGGGAGTGCGACAACTATATCTGTCAAACGGGGTGAAAGTGGCCGTTTGCGACTACCTGGACCAACAACTCACATTATTATTCTGTAATCAGGATTATGTTTATCGCTTGATATGAGATATTTAGTATCTGGAATACTTTGTACTAAGGTTGTTTCTGAAGGTTTTTATTTTAAAGAATCACTACAGTGATGGTGTTACACGTTTTGTTCGTGCTTAACAGATGTGAAGTAATGTCACAATGGATCAGCAGTGGACTGCCAAAGAGGGATAGAAGCATCCCGGCAAAACCCACTGGGCCACTCCAATGTTCGGCGAGTGTTTTATATGTAAATATATAAGCAAGTAGTCAGAGCATAACGTCGCCGCGACTGCCAATTAAATATTACCGTACTGTTAAAATATGCATTAGTTTCAGCTCGCAGTGTGTGAGTGAGAATACACGTGCATTGAATATTAATATTTTGATACAATATAGGTAACGGTTTTTATATGGTTATTGGAAAATCAGGTGCACTTTCGTAACTTAATTTCTGTGAGTTTACAATTACGTTTTCTATCGTCATGTTTGAATAATATAAATGGACATGGGTCACTTTCGTATTTGCTAAATGATTTGCCTGATGCACTGGTTCAGCCAATATACAGTGACCGGTCGCTGGAGGAAGGTGTGAACGGGCGATGCTCCAATCCTACAACACTTCCTGTGCCCAGCGCAGTTCCAACACAACGCTAGTCGATGTTATGCAGGTTGCCTAGATGCCAGGCTCCCGCTTTCACACAGCCGATGATGTTTGCCGAAGTGGACTTTGATTATTTCAGTGGCCCACTTTTTTGTGTCCATGAATGTGCATTCATTGATATTTACAAGTTTAGAGTGTACGTGCCTAATAAGGGCGAAATCCGTATTTTCTCGTAGAAATGCTTCATCTTTAGGTTCGAATTATATCGACATGTTAGGGTCGTGCCGGATAATGTCGTTGTTAGGCGGGCCTACTTAGTTACCGTAAGGGAAGAAGACTTTGCACCCCCATGGGTAACTTTGCACCATTAGATTTATTTCGTTCTATGTTTGAATTCCAGGATAGTAGTCATTCTAAAATATTGTTTGTTATTTAAGCTACGAATGGCGAAGTCTTCATTTATAAGCGATTCTGCAAAGTAACCCCAAAATTAGACAAAAGTTACCCTGCTTTACAGTATCTACCGTTTCCCCGGTCTTCCATTACGGCACTGCTACATACATCTTATCACACCTCACCAGCGCTGAAAATTTGCTGTTAAACGCTAACCAAATTATGTTTACTCACCGCATTTAGTTACTTTTTTCTTTATTCTTGATAGTTGGCTGCCTCAGAGGGACACCTATGGTAACAAGGCGAGGCTGATACTGCGCTGGTTCGACACTGTCTCCTGCAGGAATGACTAAGTGTCGTCGACAGCGAGGTCATTATATGCGGTGACATACAACATTGGTACAATGACAGCAGCTGAGAGAGGAGTCAACCTGGCTAAGGTAAATTATACCACAGGTATTAAACATCAATGTCAAAAGTTTGTCACAGGAAAAATTTCTGCCGCTTGAGCGCTAGTATCGGTAATGTGCACAAACTGACCAATCACAGAGCTTACCTGAAGTTTAAGTTACATTAAGTTGATAACTGAAAACGCGAAGTCGGTTCAATTTCACTTTCAAATTAACTTAATAGACTTCGGTTATTTCCAAGCCTGTTCAAATGTAATTTTACCATAGTTTCGTATTTTTCTGGTCCCTTTGCGATAGCAGCGAAATTAGCGGCAGAAAATTTCCCTATACCAAACTCTCCCATAAGAAAACACATTTTATTTCCAATCTGTAATAGAATTAACTTTAGTTATGGCCTTTGTTAAGAAACCATTCGCCTACAACAGTTTTGGGAAACTGTGGACAACAGAACTGAGGATAGCAGGAGCCGGGTATCGAACCCAGGTACTCCCAACTGTAATGTGGTAAAGGGACAAGCACAATAAGATGTCCTCAACTAGGGAAATGAACAATAAAGCCATGCTAGGAAGTTTATTTTCACATTGGTGCAAAAAACTCAAAACTTTTTTTAACGGAATGCTTTGAAGAATTCAATAATTAGATCAGTCATACAATGCACAATTATATGTAGGCGTCTGCAAAATAATGCAAAGTTCGCTCAAAAAATATTTTGCTTGATTCTGGCAAATTTTCGTAAATAGTTATTGATTTTTGCGTGCAAAACAAATAAATGTATTGCTAAGAAAATATGTAATGATATATTTATGACAAATAATATGGATTGATCTATATGAAAATAACTTTGCTGAAAAAATGTCAAAATCACTGTAAAACTACCGAGTGTAGCTTTAAATTTGCATCTCACCGGCCTGGAATCAAATCCGGGACTTTAGGCTCGGCCAAGAGCTTCAAACTCTGAGCTAAACGTGTGGACTTAGTCGCTTTATTACCAGTAAAATAAAACCCTCTTCCTGAAATTTACATATCGGCGTTACCACGACTGGTTTGCCGTGGTCCCAAGATATTGGTTTTAACACCACTTTGGTGGCTTGCAAATAAGTAGCAGTAAATGAACTGGACTTTTAAGTGTGTGGCATTCCACAGTAATTCAGGTTCGAAGACGTGGGCTCAGTGTAGCGGCGACTTGACAAAAAACACGCCACGGCGCTGGGAAATAAGGAAATATGAGGCGGAGTTTGTGTTTACATGGTCTGGTTCACGAGATGGTTTCCGCGCCAAAATATCCACGTGCCAGAGTGTGAGTGGCCTCGGGTGACAGCATACAGACAAGATCTTGGCAGACTTCCACGCGCACCAGGACTGATGGCGTTCAATTATGTGCCTTCGTTCATGTCGTCCTGCTGCCGGTTCGCCCATTACTTCTAAAACCATCTTCTCCGACATATTTTACCCCTTAAGAGCGCCGGCTACCCGCGCGTGAGAGGCTCAAATAAGGTCGACCTTGAAGCGCGCATCAAATGCCGCGTCGCCTCAACGAGCCATGCGCTGAACTAGCGTGCAAGCTTCCCGCAGAACGGTTTTTACTGTAGGACATTCAGTGCAGGTCGCAATCTGAGTTTCACATACATCCGGTTAGTACGTTTTGAAGTAAGGCAGTCTGAAAAGGCTTTTTTTTAAATCCATGTTGGGGGGTTTAGAAACAATGTTTTTAATTATCGTGGCGTCTTAACAATGAGGTTCCGACCTTGTCTGAAGTGTGTTTCTTTTCGTACGTTGGTATAATGGGCACACGTGAAATATTTTCGCAGAGTAAAACCCGTTTACGAACACACTGTAACGCGTTTGAAGCTTTTAAAACATTTACCTCAACCAGTTTTCCCGTAATGAAATTCCAAAATTTTATTTGCATGTTTTTACTTCATACTCCCCACAAAAACCAATACATGTAATGAAACTAAAAAAATTGACATTGAATGCACTCGCCACAGTCTATGGATTGAAGTATATAAAAATCCATTACAAAACATTTTGTATTTTTCAACAACTGTAAACATGTAACTAAATTATTATTTTAAAACATTTTTTATACAATATAAATATTTTGTATTGTGTTTTATATACATCAAACCGTAGTTCCAGACATGTAGTTTCAATGTAAATAATTTCGTTTGTTTGTGTTTACTCGTTTTCATGGGATTATGAATTAAAAACATGCAATTGTTTTACTTTGAAATGCAATATGAGAAAACTGGATGAGCTTAGTATTTTTAAAAAGGTAAATGTTCTCCTCAGTAACATCTACAAATGTAACACTATTTAATACAGATATAAAATTATGAATTTCCCAGCTTAAACACCCTTTAAGGCAAACTTAGTAACTGTGGCTCTAATTTTCGACTTTAGGGAGGTACAATGGTCACCATCTTGGATAATATTTTTTTGCTTTCCTAAAATTGCTTTAAACAATATAGAACTTAAGAACCATTCTACCTGCCCCTTCCTGCTGGCTACCTCAAGTATCGGCGGTGAGGCGGCGAACTGCCCCCTCCTCCAACCTTATCTGCCCATCCCTGGCAACGTGGGTCACTCGTGCCTGGCGGACGTCACGAGCACCTGCCAATCATCCTTGACAGACACTCATCTCGGACGTGACTGAATGTTACCGCAAGACCCGGAAATTTAGTCAACCAGCATCGTCGACGAGCTATGAGAACATTCTGGGTGTCGTCGCAGACGACTATATATATTACATCAGCCCATTGCGAACAGTGGCAGAGTGATTGTGGCGTTTGGTCTGTGAGCGTTCGTGATTGACTTGGCAGCGAGGGACGAGGCGAGACCGGAGGATCAAGAAGAATGACTGTGCGGCATGTGGGGACAGCGGGATTTTTGGATTAGTGTGAATGAGTGCAAGAGCAGACGAACATTTCTGGAAAGATTACTATGAACTCGGAGGACTGATTTGAGAGAGAAACAGATACATTTATTAATTTTACACTAAAGTATTAATTTAGGCTTTTAGAGAGATTACCTGTAAATAATATCCATAAATATTTATCTAAAGAGTGTGAATCGCATTGGTTGTACACTTAATGTAGAAAGTTTTACAAAGCTTGTAATAAATTATAGCATTTAATTAAATTCATTTATTTAATTATCTAAGCCCTTCATCCAAATCGAACCTGGCTGCGTCCAAAATAGAAAAGTTGTTACAGTACGTAAACAAATAGATTGTTCAAGATTTTCCCTGTTTCAAGGATTCACAAAAGGAGTGGGCGCAATATACCCTTCCCCTGCTTGTTATAACACTGGAAGGGCGTGTGTTCTAAGGCTGATCCTTGCTCACTCACCACGCTTATCATCACCTCTAAGCGCGAGGCGCTAAACTGGCGTCTGTCTTCCTCCAGGGTCCAGCATTCCCGACGATTGTCGACAGTACTGCACAATCTCAGCGACTGTTGCGACTCCCGCGAACAGGACGGCATAGTCGTGTGCACCGGGTTGTGGAGAACGAAGTAGCTCGTGTAAACACGGCTCGCCGCAGGAATCCGGTCAATGATTCGGTTGTTTTCGTGATCGAAGTGGGGACCACCGGCAGTCACGACCATCACGTACACTTTGGGGGGAGGGGAAGGGGCGGGGCTCACAAACCAACACTACACGACAGCTAATGAAAACGATCGTGCAGTCGCTATTGGTCGCTCCTGACCAGAGAGTTACCTCTCGCTAATATACTACATTCCCGTAACTCGACTGCGATAATATAAGAGCCAGTTGTTTTTAGCGAAAATAATTTTGTAACAATTTGTTTCGTTGCCTCACGTGCACATCTGCAGCTCTGTTTCATGGTTATTGGCAGCGTGTGATTGTTCAGACTCGTCTCTCATTTAACTGAACCAACCAATGACACCGTATGTCTGTGTCTTACCAGTAAAACCCTAAGACAAGCGAGTGTTAAGTCATCCACTCACTGATCATGAAGCAGAGCTGCAGGAGTAGGTATAAGGCAGTGAATCCAAACAGAGCAAAAAGTTTTTCGCCACAAAATTGTAGGATTAGTGATTAGTAGAGGTACGTGGATTTCGCGAATATATTCTAGGTCAGGTTGAACGTCAATATCATATACTTCACTGCAGCGGCGTATCGCGGTCGTGTTCCAAGACATACAATATTCTCCGAGTATACGCTTTGAGTGCGAGGACTCAGTGTGCCTACCTGTCATATCCTACAAACATGAGTTGTGTAGACATAGGTGTATTATTGGACAATATGTTCCTTGCCTCTCGTACGCTACACTAAAAAAAAAAAAAATAGTTAGAACATTTTCCACGCGTGCATATAGGAGCGCTAAGGGTTTAGGTATAGTAGAATTATTTCCCAGACATCCATGGTAGCACTCCTAAACTTTTTTTACAGAACATTGAAATGTATACTCAAGTTACTAAACTTGTATTGTAACAAATGTAAAGGTTTGCATATTTACAAGGTGGAAGTATGGTAACTTTTCCATACTATGTTTAGGTTAATTACTTCCTAAACAATTTAGGAAGTTTTTTTACAGTGTACAGGCCCGAAAATCTACGTACCTCTACCAGTCTAATGGGTTCACAGACAACTCGATGTTGTTTATAGTCATTGCTTAGCACTGCATGCCTCGGAACACTACCACAATACGCCACTGCTTCGCTGTCTGTGGTTGGACGACGGCTGTCTCCGCACATATTTGACTGTAGCAAGCCGGTAGTAAACAAGTAAGTAATTCACAGTGCTATCACGTGACACCCGCTTGCACGGTTGGAAGCCAATGAATACTCTATTTTGGCCAGAGCGTGTATAGGACTGAGAAATGTAGACTGCTGCCAGATGAACATGCAAAATCCCCGCACCTCTAGCCGTTCGTAGGGAGAGGAATATTTCGCGAATTCAATTACCTGCACGTCAGAATAAACTATTCTATGCATACTCAAGCCCTGACCATTTGTCCACTAGCTGCTACTCAGTAGAGCAGCATACAATGAACGAATAGACGAGGCTTGAGAATGCATAGTGCAACGGATTCTAGCCTGCAGGTCATTCAATTCGCGAGATTTTCCTGTCGCTGGTCATCAGAGACGTAGCACTTGTTGATAAAAAGACAGGAACTGGAAGTAGAATAGTCCAAGGCATTTGTTAGCAACCATCTGAGCATTCACCTGGAGCGACTTCGGGAAAGCACAGAAAACTATTCAGGGTGTTCAGATCAGAGTCCTGGATGGTACCCATGTCTTCCTGAATGCGAGTCTAACAAGTCACCGTTGTGCTACTGCTATAATTCGTATCCGAGAATATAAATACCGTGCCTAAAGCGTTGGGTTCAACACTTCAGTTATCATAATTACGTCTCATAATTTATGTACAACACGAAACCAGTGTTAAAATACAACTTAAGAGCCCGTGTCACTAAATTATGCTGTGATGTTTATTAATTTATTACTGAGTTAATATCTGACGAGTTTTATTTGAAGATATTACAATAAGGACTTGGTTAATTATCTTACCATCCCTTTCGGACATTGTATACGAACTATTACTTCGTGGTTATGTAATAACTAAGGTAATATTATATTTTCTATCACCATATAAGGCTAAATAACTCCTAATGTCAATTTAGTCCAAGAACACACACCTAAAAATATATGTTTGTATAAAGAGGCATTACTGATAATTCGACGCAGCCTTCTTTTATTATACGAAGATGAATAACTTCAACATTATAAGTGACACATCCTCATAATATTTCGTACATGTTCTGTATGTAACCTGGCTATTTGGAACAACGGTAACACGCTGAACTTGCATTCGGGAGGAGCCAGGTTCGATTCCAGACTCAGGCCATCCTGATTTGAGTTCTCTGAGATTTTCTGAAATCGCTCCAAGCCACGGTCGACCCCTCTACCAGTATCAGTTAACTTGTAAGTCACCTCGCTATCAATGAGACGTAAAGGTCACTTGACTGATCGTAATATTTGTACATATGTATTTTCAATTTTAAAGTAGCATGAAAAAAAGTGTAAATTGGTGTTTTAGCTATTACTCTTAAGGTTGGTAGTAAAACATATTGCTCTAAGTAACGTTAATTATATTACAGGTTAGATACATCAAGTTAAAAGTCTGGCACAGGGAAAAACTTCTGCCGCTTGAGTGCTATGTGTAAACTGACGAATCACAGAGCTTTCGTGCATTTTAAGATACATGAAGATGATAATTTGAAAGCCAAAGTTGGCTTGAGTTATCTTTAAAATCATATTGAATGACTTCTCTCTTTCTCGCGCCTAGTTAAAATTAGTTTTACTACGTTTTCGTATTTTATTACGTAACCTTAGCGATTACAGCGCAACCAGTGGCAGAATTATTCCCTGTGCCAAACTCACATTTTCTTTCCAACCTGTAGTTGAATTAACCCCACTCTAAGGTTAGCAGTTATATGGAGCCACTCCGGGGGATTTTAGCAAACATATGACACGTAAAAGGATATCTAGGAATTTTAAAACCCATATATACCGTGTTTATGAGATACATGTATGTATACTCGGGCACCGATTAGTGACTGAGAAAACAAAAGACTACTACAGGGCACCCATGGTTCAGCTCAAGTAATAAAGGTTGTAGAAACCATATGTTGCGTACCCACCAGGCCATGGAGATACCATAACAGTAACTTACACTTTTTTTTTCAATCGAATCGTTACGTCCTAAGAATATGCAACTAGGGGGCCTATTTCACTAATGACAATAGCCCTGCTTCGTCTTATGAAATACTTTTAACATAACGGCTTATGGTCAAGTTCAAACAAACCACTATTATTCACATTGACTGGAGTGTGTACCATATTATTTCCCAAACTTATATCCAAGATATCGAGCCACCCTAACGCCTATGTGTGGTACTCTTAACTCAAGTACTGAGCACAAACTCCACGTAATATGCTTTTCGCGCAAAGGCTTCAAGGGTTTCTACAGTCGTTATTTCATATTGACCATGGATAACCTGTATTATACTTCCTCCGTTCCGGTCACCATTCATGTGCCAGAGTTTGAACTGATTCCCTAAACAAGATGTACTAGCTTGCTAGTTGAACAGTTTTCTCAGCAACCTTGCATAGTGTGCTGATTGTAGAGCGTACTTGGAGCGTTAATGTTAGACTACAGTATTTTCCTTACAAAGTTTACCTAAATTATATTACGTAAATCGTCATAGTATTACAATCCAATACTTTTTCAATCTGTACTTGTTTTTAAGGCAATGCACAAATGTCAAGACCATTTTCTTCTAATAGGCTATAAGAAAATATAAACTATTTGCTATAGTATTTATTTAAACTGCTCCCTCGGTAATATTGACTAAAGTTTAAATTACACAAGTGCGATAGTTGAACGACAATGAACAACTTTCTCTGGAGCATCAAGTATGTATGCACAGGATGTTCATGAAAATATATTACACAAAACTTTTGCGAGATGATTCCTTATGAAAACGATATTCAGTTATGTCATCATGTTTTTGGTTGGCGCAAATATTTAGGGAGAAATTCGCCAATGAGAACTGATACTGAAAACCGACATTTATTAAAATAACCAAATGTAAGGAGGAATAAATATTTACATTTCGGGTGCGTTTTAATAATAACAAGACATGCATTTGTGGAAAAATGGTTTCGAATACATTTCACCTTTATTAGATAGTGGGGTTGGCTGAACCACTTGTATATCGCGTGTTGCCTACCTGTAAGGCACACATAGTCTACGTAAATTTTCTCTAAGATGGCTTACTTGAGCATGTTGCGACAAAGCGACCTTTTTTGGTTCATTGGGGCCTCCTGCTACAAACTGTGTGATTTTATAGCATAAAAACACGCAATGTTAATAAATTCCATGCAAGAAAAGAGGTAAGCGAACTCAATTTTCTACTGAGGATTTAAGGTCTTCTAAATCATTTTTTCATACATTGTAGATTCTATTATTACTAAATCCACACATACAGACTTTATTTTTCTTTACTTCTGGTTATACAGTTGAACACAGTTATAATGTTTTTAAGGTAAGTGTGAAAAAAAGTGTTACATTCAGGAAAATGTCATAAGCAGGAATCAATATTTTAAGAAAATTAATAAATATTACGCTAAAGTAACTTAAAACTTCATATTTTACGTAGAGCCAATCAGCCTATTATAAGATGAAATTGTAATGCAGTCAATGTGACTTCAAAAACTCGGTTAATACATGTATTGCGTGTACAACACAGACCATCCCACTTGTCTTTTGTCGGTTCATGATCGTTATATTCGGGATCGCAATCGCTAAAATATACGTTGTACAGTTACAACACTCTCCAAAGCATAAAACTGTTCTTTATGCAGTTGTTTTTGTCCACGTCTCAGTTTTTATACGTAAATAAATACTGTTAAGAAAAAATTTTCTTGAGTTGTGATAATCACTTGAGCAAAAAGAGATGTTATATACATGAAATGAAAATACCAGCATTGTTGTGAGCAGGAAATCAAAGCATTATGTTTTGTGGAAAAACTGTGGGATCAAATAAAATGGTGTTATATGCAGGAAAATGTTATATCCAGAAATGCTATAACAGGGTTCTGCTGAATTAACAAATGTTGCTTTTCAAAGCAATTTTCAATCGTCAGCCAAACACTTACATTACATAACTTTGCCTTATTTATTCCGGAAAGAATCATCTCACGAAGATTGTAAAAACTTTTGTAAACACCAGGTACGTGGACATAGAACGGCCCTAACAACTGGCGTCGTCTTGCCTGCCCAGACCAAACACACACAGCGATACCTCGCACAAGAGACACCATTGGGCTGTTATGAGCAAGGTGATGAATGCTTGCCCAAAAATCAAACATGCGCGTGGGTATGTGTCAGATTGCGGTCGACGTGTGGAAACGCAGAGAGATACCAACTTCCGCTGCCAAACTGTGGCAAGGCCAGGCGATAGTGGGTTGGTGTTTATTTTGCGAGCATGGTAGTCCTACGCACACTTGAGGATTTGACAAGCCTAGATAAATGATTCTACAATACATTAAAAAAAAATCGAAGAAATTTGCCAGTCCGGAAATATGTGTGACTATGAATGGAGGTTGGAGTTTCACAAACATTGTTTGTCTAAAGCAACAGTCTCACCACGTAAGCTAATACGAAACCTACAATGCGAATTGTCCATGCTACAATATCAAAACAATACAGTTCGAAAACATTTCTCACATATCCGGCAAAAATGTTATGTCCTTGTGAAAGACTGGTTAATGGACCCTCTAAATTTCAAATAGCAATTATGTTAGCCAACATATGCATATTTAGTTTTGAAACAAACATGAGTAGGCGGATAGTAATTGTTTCGGAATTTTCTGAATGCCCGTATAAATTATGTTGCCTTGTATGTACAGAACTAAAAAAAAAAAAAAAAAAAAAAAAAAAAAAAAAAAAAAAAAAAAAAAAAAAAAAAAAAAAAAAAAAAAAAAAAAAAAAAAAAAAAAAAAAAAAAAAAAAAAAAAAAAAAAAAAAAAAAAAACTGCTATACGACTAGGTATGATCCATTACGCAAACATGATGCACAGCTCACCAGCATTGAACGACCAATAAAATCCTTCGTTTGATACAACTTTCAGAGTATTGCACTGAACATGTACAAGTTTCTCTCTCTTACTCTGTCTTACTCTCTCATTCTCTTCCCTTTTCTCTCTCTCACACATTACTAGATTTCTTTACAGTAGTCATGATTGTCAACATGAACTCAGCCAATTGGATTTCCTGACTGGTGATTCACGATAGCACTTTTATATCCATGGTTACTTTATTTTCTGTTTAGCGAAATTGTATGTTACTGTCACTTTTAAATATAAACACAGTGCCGTATTCAAAAGTAACGTCTGGGGCCGCATTAGAATATACGTATAAATCATTACTGGGTGGTTTCCAATTTTACATACTTTACAACGAACAGCCTGTACGTATTTGTTTCCATGTAATTTGTGATAGTTATCATATCCGCGCTGATTTAAAACAGTAAGAAAACAACAGACTGGGAAAACAGATTGAATTATCAAGTACATTAACAATTAAATCAGTGCAAATTCTACTATTCAATTTGTAGTACGAAAAGTACATTTTAAACCCGTAAATAAAATGTTATATACACGATATTACGTGATGTTAGTCCACATGTAATAAATCGTTAACAAAGCAAGAATGGCACTTTTTTTGCTTATTTTTAATGTGAATGACATGTTCCGTTAAGTTACGCTTAAATGTGCAGGAATTTGCAATACCTAGTAATAATAAGTGTTCCTGTTGATCTGTTGTTTTGGACAGTATATATCGTTGGTATATTGCCAAAAGGGCCAATATCACATTTTAAAGTGTGTGATATTGACCCTTTTGGTATACTGCTTAAAATGCAAATATCGCATTGCAAAAAAAATGTGATATTGGTCCTTTTGGCAATATACCAATTATATTTAGTAGTGTTTATATTCGCTCTGTTCTTCGTTGCCGTAAACTGGGGCAAGTTTGGCCCATTTTGGAGTAACTTTGTCTCACTCGGAATATTAGTTTTGGAGTAATTTAGTGTATATATAGATAATCAAAGTCTGGTACTTAAAAATTGCATTTAATCCGTCAGATAAAATTTGATATTTTCTTCACTCAACGACATAACAAGTGAAATTTTGAGTGGGCAAAGTCACCTCATAGGGCCAATGTTGCCTCAGTTTACGGTATTAAGTAACGCTGCTTTCCAAAACTCACACTTTACCACAAACAGTTTATAATAAATAAAACTATCTACAAAATTGACCCACGTGGCTAACAGAGCGTGTTAGGGTACGAATCCCGGTTGTAAGTCTTATTATTTTATTTCGGCGCATGCTTTTCTTGAGCTTATGACATAATTTATAATAAACATTATCATGTTTTACGCAAAATTCTTCAATTTTTTGGCGCATTTAGGAAAAAATTCAAGTATTTTTTTCAACCTACTGAAAATCTTTTATTGAAATAGCTGTTGAAATCTGTATTTTTGGATATATTCTCGACGGAGCAGTTTCAACAAATTTAGCGAGTGTAAAATCACAGGAACACTGTAAATACGCCTAGTTTCTTGTTTCGAGTGCACTCACTAGGTAATCACGTGAACATTCCTCTGGGTCGAAGCCCGCAGTTGCCAGGAGGTAACCAGAGACCACACAGGCGCCTTCTAGCATCGCACACGCGTCATGGCGAGGAGAAGAAAGCAGAAGGCGCACGTCAGGAACGTCTATGACAGGAAATAAATCTAACTCTTGAGACTGAAAACAAAAATGTTAAGCCGAACTATAAATACATATCCAAACGCCGTCGCTTGATTATTTTAACTGCAAGTTATTGGTTTTTAATGTAAGCACGTTATGCCCGAAGGGACGTCTGATATATTACAGTAACGTATACTTACAGATTACATCAGCCGTTCAAAGGCGCCTTAGAAGCGAAGATGGAGGCGCGATCGTGTTGCACAATACATTTTGGTGTGTTGTGCTTAAAATTAGAGTAAAGACATTGACTAAATAAACTAACTTAAATGTAAAAAAGTGGGTGCTATCTACATTTCAAAATTACTCTAACTTTACGAATAGCTAGCGATAAAAAAATACGACTGATATCAAGATCTCAAGGGTTTTTTTATTATTGAAATAAATTTTTTGTTGTTGACTCTATTTTTGAGCTTATTAATAATTTATTCTCACTGAATCGTGGGACATCACATTGCTCTTGAACAAAATCTTAATATATAAAGATATCTAATATATTTTTAGTTATTTTTATTGTAACCTATAAAAGTATTTTCTTCACATTTCATTTCATAAATATACAAATGCCTAGACTTAAGCCTGCAATTCATTCATTGCTGCCAATCTAATAAACATAAACACAGTAACCTCTAATGTCCGTTAACGTCAAGCTAGTAATAAAAGCGTGTTAATTAGACTTTTTTTCTAGAAGACTTGATGATCTGGGTAAGAATACCTGTACATAGCTTTAATTATTGTATTAGCATAGTTTCTTAACGTGTTCGCAGAATATAAAATAGTATGTAAGTGAGTGAAAATTTAATTAAAAATTCAATTATATTCATACATAAACAGGTTAAGCTAAGAAAAGCGTGTCGAAGGCTGCGGTCACATTGGATACAGAACCACTTCACTTAAACATGTTCGGTTGTAGAAGCGGTTACACCAGCCACGAACTAGTTCAGATCGCAGTGTCTTCTCGTTCAAAGTAAACTGGTTTCATATGTAGTTTCGAACGACACATCATCGATGCTTCTCTCCTATTGGTTGCTTGAAGTAACAGTCTGTGTAACGAATATGGCTGCTTTTTGATCAGACATTTTGCACTCGTTGAATTAAATTAACATTTAGACGTAAAATAATTATATCTGCTTTACACACACAGCAGCATTCAGTTAGATTCAATATGATAGTTAAAAAATCACGAATGTTGAGTGTAGATGTGATAATAATATAAAATGGTGCATTTCAGGTTCCAAGTTTGTTGAGGTTATAAAGTTCCCTGTGTTTATTTTATTTAGTCGTGTAACCTGGCAAACATGTTTAAGCTTTAAACACGATTAACTTTGGCTGCTGAATGTATTTAACTGAACAGGTTTGACCTTCAGTGTGACCGTGGCCAAAAAGTACTATGTGAGCGAACTCTGTTCTAAATTTGTTTTAAGTCATCCGTCAATACCTGTTAATAAGACTTTCATTAATAACGTTCTTAAAGCCTTTAATGTCTTATCATTGATCAATACTGCCAGTTCAGGAGTTTCTATACAGAAGCATGAAAATAGATACATTTCAATACACCGTGTTCTTGATGTTTAAACTCTTAGGACTGAAACTTTTATCAATCGAAATTTGATCAATGAGAAAATGTCTCGCGCAGTTTATTGTTTGTGATAAGATTTATAGTGGTGGAAGTCAGTTAAAATAGTTTTTTTTGTAATCACATGCAAAATGTAGTACATTCTTGCAATACACAAATGGAATTTGGAAATTCAGTTAAGAGTGAAATATTTGTTACAGAATATATTTTGTAAAATGTGTATAGGCCTAATATGAATAAAAGCGACGCTACTAAATAATTAAGACTTAAACCGCTGTGAACCTCAGCCCCTCAAATGTCTTCTTCTCAAATTTAGTAGAAGGTGTCGTCATAGTACGTGACGTACGGTAAATACGAGGCCAGATGCATACAATGGACGTCCGAGAGCGACACCAGTCAAAATGATAAAGTGCGTTATGTTGACATTCTAATCACGATTCAATCCGGAGTGCACTAATGAATTTGGATGGAAACGTTACTGAAAACACGCCCGAACTGGAAAGTACGGTAGGTAAGAGTTGGGTTTTATGTTTGTTCGACAGCGAGGTCGTTAGAGACGGTGATATACGAAGTAACACAATGACAACAACTGGGAGAGGAATCGATAATGGTCTTTACTAAGGCCTCGTCTGGTAGTTACATAGTGTTTCTAAACATATTTATTTCATAGCAACATAATTTTCGTTTCAAAGAATCCCTTCATAATTTTGTCACAAATATATCATAATATGTCAGTATTTTTCTTGTTAGCTATAAACCTAATAATTTTTCTGATTTTTGCACCTAAATTGTACTAACTTCGTTATGAAAATAAGCCAAAATCAAGCAAAATATTTTTTTTTGCGGACGAACCATGCATTATTTTACAAAACGCGGACATATAATTGTGCATCGTATGTTGTAAATTATTATGTTAAAAAACGTTTTGAGTTTTTTTTGCACAAATATGAAAATGACTACCTAGCATGGCATTAAGAAACTGTCACACAGGATTTCGGCGTATATTGATCCATGCGTTCCCAGCTCCTTTACAACAGGTCGCCATGCCGTTGCCAACTAACCGGTACCCTTCTCAAATCCCTGTTACATTTACAACCCTAGGTAGGTTCCCAAAACATCTAAACAAACTATATCTTTCCCATTTATAGCTAGGCCTGCTGCCACAGTTCTCCGAAAAGGATCACCTGGTCGTCTGCCGTTTCAGATGTTAATGGTATGACACTCAAATGTCAAGATCGTGATTACAGTGAGATGGCTGTTGCTATGCATACAGTATTCCTACGCAATAAATAGAAGATGGAAATATTCACGCCTTCACTGACCTGTAGGCTTGTCTCCAAGAATATATGTGTACTCAAGCAAACAACAGCTTCTCATTGGCTGCTCACTGACCCTGTGATACGAGTCTTCATTCAGTTGTTTCATCATTGGCTCAGGACTCTCCAGAAGGTGACAAATGAGTCAAGAGCCAATTAGAACATGGCCTTACTTACAGTTGTTTAAATTCTAACCTGTGCCCAAAACAAAACGTGAATAATCGGGTCCTTAGCAATAAATTATCTTTGTCGTAATAATTTACAATCTGAAGCGACTTCGTGATACCACGGAAGAGCGTAATCATGATGGTTGGAGCCGGGAATCTAGCTGAGTCCTACCGAATATGCCCAGCGTGTTACTGCTCGGGTTTTCTCGGGTATCTCCCGTTCCCCACGCTCCTTCATTCCGGCACTGCTCCATACTCATCTCATGTCAACCCTCACTAGCGGTAAAGACCTCGATGTTAAGTGCTGTCTCTCGTCAGGGGCTAGCAAAATAATGCTGTTCAATTTTCTAAAAATAATTATCGAAAATGTTAAAGTCATTAAAATAAATAATCGGACAAATAAGTTCACACTTAAAAGTGTAATAAGATATATTTTGACATCTTCACAATCACACAACACTCGGAACTGCCTGACGCTCCACATCCAAGCTTGTCTCGTTATAAAGCGTTAGACCTTGAATTTAGTGAAAGCAAGCCTAATTTGTAAGGTAATTTATTTTAGTGTTCAGGCACTTAAAAAATATTAAATTCACTCGAGGTGTTGTGGTGAAAATTGTTCTGTCATTTGCTTCCGTTAATGTAATACGTATGCAAATCACATCTTGATTGAAACTGTTTAAAACTCATCCCCAAGATACTTTCTTCAAATTCGTAAACTTTTCGTGGAAACTTCAGATAATGACGCTATTAGAAACTTCCGTGCTGCTAAAAACTTGATTACGGCGCTGGCTATGAGACAGGTTCGCCCACACTGCGTGGTTACTGATCGCTTACCTGCTGCTTCAACTGTCGTGTACCATGTTAGAAATTTGACATACACTTTTTAGGAAGCACTTAATATGTTCCCAGTTTATTAATTTACAAAATAAAAAGACTACACATGTAGACGATTATTGTAATGTCAACCCTACGGCGTGAAATTGATCAGTGTCGTTACAGAACTTTCTACTGAATAGAGTTTTCTGATTACAAATGAGTAGGACTCTATCTACAGTTCGGTACTGTAGTCTTTACAATGCTGCTGTCGTTATCATAACTGTTTGTTGCCTTTAAAATTAAATATTTAATAGTTACAGAATATAATGTTTCATCCGAAAGTCCACGATAACGTTATGATTACAATTCATGTTATTTTAAAAATTGGAAGAACTATACTCTGTCCACTCTAAGGTTGCAGCAGAAATAACAATTGCTAACGAAATAAATCAAAGCAATTTGATTATATCTTAATTCCTCACATTGTGTGTTTACCCTTACACAGTTGCCTTGTATTTTTGCAATATTTCAAATTAAATTTATGCTGTGCAAAAATTTTACTGTCCTTCACTTGAATGAATTAGCTGCAACCTTAGAATGGATGGAGTATAGGTGGATGTTGCCGTTACCGAGCAGCTATCGTAGCAATTGTGTGTGAGTATATTAAAACTAAATGCATATTCTACCACATAGTTACTTTAAATGCTACACGAAAAAAAAACTGTTTACGTACCAAATTAGCATTCTACCTAAATACTTATTCCAACAAATATAATTTATACTGCATTACACATTATATTACGTAACTATAGTTATGTTACCAACGGCCGTATATTTCCATTACAATAGTGCTCTGTGGGCTCTCTTCTGGGAATTATTTCAGCGAACCAAGTAGTCAAGACCTTGTTACGGAGTTTTGCAGTGATTTTGAAAATATTTTTTTTTATTGCTACCTAATACTCATATCAAAATTTCGCAGCACTGTTTTGACACTTATATGTTATAATTTGTAGCTGAATTTTTTTGTAGAATTATACTGAACAGTTTTTTAGATTTCATTACCCAAAGTACCACGTTTTTCATCGCGAAAATAAGCAAAAATGAAGGAAATTATTTTTTTGCTGGCGAATGGTAATTATTTTAAAAGACGCGTCCACAGCATTGCGCATCGTGTGATTGCACATTGGATCAAATTTTTTCAGAACTTTTGGTTGAAAAATATTCGAATTATTGGCACCAGTCTGAAAAAAAAAAACTCGGGAACAAGCCCTTAAATAATATTAAGTTTCGCATTCATATTGTTACAAGTTTGAGAGCACAAACTTTATATGTGGGCAATTCCCATGAGTTCTTTGGGATAGAGGTCTTATAATTACAAATAAAAGAGTTAAATTAAGTACTAGATTTAATAGCTCACAAAGCTATGAAATACACAAAACAGTAATCAACTAGAACTCTCACAACACAATTAGTTATGCACACAATTACTCCTGTGTCACAGACACATTAATTAACTTTGACAATTAAAGCACAAGAAAAGTCTACCATCAATTAATTAAACACTATAAATCACAATAAAATTCAGTCATATATCCAATAAA